>JAWMAR010002337.1:62990-123491 GCA_036785375.1 Leucoraja ocellata
CTCTGTCCCTCCTCCCTCTCTGTCTCCCTTCTCTCTGCCCCCCTCCCTCTCTGTGCCCCCCTCCCACTCTGTCCGACTCCCTCTCTTCCCCCTTCCTGTCTGTCCTCCCTCTCTGTCCCCTCTCTCTCTGTCTCCTCCCTCTCTGTCCCCTCCCTCTCTGCCCCCTCCCTCTCTGTTTCCACTCCCTCTCTGCCCCCTCCCTATTTTCCTCCCTCTCTGCCCCTCCCTCTCTGTCCGCCCTACCTCTCTGCCCCCTCCCTCTCTGCTTCCTCTCTGACCCCCATCCCTCACTGCCCCCTCCCTCTCTTCCCCATCCCTCTCTGCCCCTCCTCTCTGCCCCCTCACTCTCTGTTTCCACTCCCTCTCTGCCCTCACCCTCTCTGTCCCCCCTCCCTCTCTGCCTCCTCCCTCTCTGTCCCGCCCTCCCACTATGCCACCTCCCTTTTTGCCCTCTCCCTCTCTGCGCCCTCCCTCTCTGCCCCCTCCCTCTCTGGCCCCTCCCTCTCTGCCCGCTTCCTCTCTGCCCCCCCTCCCCTCTCTGCCCCCTCCCTCTCTGTTCTCTCCCCCTCTAGGTACTCCCTCTCTGTCCCCCCTCCCTCTCTGCCCCTCCCTCTCTGCCGCCTCCCTCCCTGCACTCTCCCTCTCTGTACTCCTCCCTCTCTGTCTCCCTTCTCTCTGCCCCCTCCCCTCTCTGTTCCCCCTCCCACTCTGTCCGACTCCCTCTCTTCCCCCTTCCACTCCGTCCTCCCTCTCTTCCCCCTCTCTCTCTGTCCCCTCCCTCTCTTTCCCCTCCCTCTCTGCCCCCTCCCTCTCTGTTTCCACTCCCTCTCTGCCCCCTCCCTATTTGCCTCGTTATCTGCCCCCTCCCTCTCTGCCGCCTCCCTCTCTGTCCGCCCTCCCTCTCTTCCCCCTCCCTCTCCGCTTCCCTCTCTGTCCCCCCTCCCTCTCTGCCCCCTCCCTCTCTTCCCCATCCCTCTCTGCCCCTCCTCTCTGCCCCCTCCCTCTCTGTTTCCACTCCCTCTCTTCCCCCTCCCTATTTTCCTCCCTCTCTGTCCCCTCACTCTCTGCCCTCTCCCTTTCTGTCCCCCTCCCTCTCTGTCCCCTCCCTCTCTGCTCCCCCTCCCTCTCTTCCTCCTCCCTCTCTGTCCCGCTCTCCCTCTATGCCACCTCCCTTTCTGCCCTCTCCCTCTCTGCGTCCTCCCTCTCTGCCCCCTCCCTCTCTGCCCCTCCCTCTCTGCCCGCTTCCTCTATGTCCCCCTCCCTCTCTGTCCCCTCCCTCTCTGTCCCCCCCCTCCCTCTCTTCCCCCTCCCTCTCTACCCGTGTCCGTCCCTGCCGCTTCTCTCTCTGACCCCCCCACCCTCTCTGACCCTTCTCCCTCTCTGACCCCCTCCCTCTCTTCTCCCTCCCTCTCTGCCCCTTCTCTGTCCCCTCCCCCTCTGGCCCCTCCCTCTCTGACCCCCCTCCATCTCAGCCCCCTGCGTCCCTGCCCTAACCCTCTCTGGCCTCCCTCTCTGCGCCCTCCCTATCTGACCCCTCCCTATCTTCCCCTTCCCTCTCTATCCCCCCCTCCCTCTCTGCCGCCTCCCTCTTTGCACTCTCCCTCTCTGTCCCTCCTCCCTCTCTGTCTCCCTTCTCTCTGCCCCCTCCCTCTCTGTGCCCCCCTCCCACTCTGTCCGACTCCCTCTCTTCCCCCTTCCTGTCTGTCCTCCTCTCTGTCCCCTCTCTCTCTGTCTCCTCCCTCTCTGTCCCCTCCCTCTCTGCCCCCTCCCTCTCTGTTTCCACTCCCTCTCTGCCCCCTCCCTATTTTCCTCCCTCTCTGTCCGCCCTTCCTCTCTGCCCCCTCCCTCTCTGCTTCCTCTCTGCCCCCTCCCTCACTGCCCCCTCCCTCTCTTCCCCATCCCTCTCTGCCCCTCCTCTCTGCCCCCTCCCTCTCTGTTTCCACTCCCTCTCTGCCCCCTCCCTATTTGCCTCCCTCTCTGCCCCCTCCCTCTCTGCCCTCACCCTCTCTGTCCCCCCTCCCTCTCTGCCTCCTCCCTCTCTGTCCCGCCCTCCCACTATGCCACCTCCCTTTCTGCCCTCTCCCTCTCTGCGCCCTCCCTCTCTGCCCCCTCCCTCTCTGGCTCCTCCCTCTCTGCCCACTTTCTCTCTGCCCCCCGTCCCTCTCTGCCCCCCTCCCTCTCTGTCCCCCCTCCCTCTCTGTCCCCCCTCCCTCTCTTCCCCTTCCCTATCTTCCCCTTCCCTCTCAGTCCCCCCTCCTTCTCTGCCCCCTCCCTCTCTTCCCCCTCCCTCTCTGCACTCTCCCCTTTTTTCCTCCTCCCTCTCTCTCCTCCTCTCTGCCCCTTCCCTCTCTGAACCTCCCCGCTCTGCCTCCTCCCTCTCTGCCCATTCACTCTCTTGCACTACCTCTCTGCCCCCCTCGCTCTCTGCCCTCTCCCTCTCTGCCCCCCTCACTGTCTCCCCTCCCTATCTGTCCCCTCCCTCTCTTCCCCCTCCCTCTCTGTGCCCCCTCCATCTCTGCGCTCTTCCTCTCTGCCCCCTTCCTCTCTGCTCCCCTCCCTCTCTGTCCCCTCACCCTCTCTGTCCCCCCGTCCCTCTCTGCCCTCCCCTCTCTGTTTCCCCTCCCTATCTGGCTTCTCCCTCTCTGCCCACTCCCTCTCTGTCCCCCCTTCCTCTCTGTCCCGCTCCCTCTCTGGTCCCTCGCTGTCTGTGCCCCTCCCTATCTGCTCCCTCCCTCTCTGTTTCCCCTCCCTCTCTGCCCCCTCCCTCTCTGTCTCCTCTCTTCCCCCTCTCTCTCTCTCTCGTTCCCTCCCTCTCTCCCCCTCCTTCTCTGTCCTCCCTCTCTGCCCTCTCCCTCTCTGTTCCCCCTCCCTCTCTTCCCCTCCCTCTCTGTGCCCCCTCCCTCTCTGTCCCGCTCCCTCTCTGTTCCTCCATCTCTGAACCTTCCCTCTCTTTTCCTTCTCCCTCTCTGCCCCCTCCCTCTCTTTCCCCCCACCCTGCCCCTCCCTCTCTGCTTTACGTCTCTGCCCCCTCCCTCTCTTCCCCCTCCCTCTCTGCCCCCTCCCTCTATGCTTTCTCCCTCTCTGTTCCCCCTCCCTCTCTGCTCCCCTCCCTTCCTGACTCCCTCCCTCTCTTTCTCCTCCCTCTCTGCCCCCTCTCTGCCCCCTCGCTCTCTTCCCTCTCTATTCCCCCACCCTCTTAGCCCCCTCCCTCTCTGTCACCCATCCCTCTCTGTCCCTCCATCTCTGATATCCTTCGCTGCCCCCTCCCTCTCTTCTCCCCTCTCTCTCTGCCCCATCCCTCTCTGTCCCTCCTCCCACTCTGCCCCCTCCCTCTCTGTCCTCACTCCCTCTTTACCCCTCCCTCTCTTGCTCCCCTGCCTCTCTGTCCCCTCCCTCCCTTTATTTATCCTCCCTATGACCCCCCCTCTCAGTCCCCTCCCTCCCTCTTTGTCCTCCCTCTCTACCCCCACCCTCTCTGCCCCCTCGCTCTCTGCTCCCCCCTCTCTATCCCCTCCGTCTCTGCCTCCTCTCTCTCTTCCTCCTCCCTCTCTTTTGCCCTCTCTCTCTGTCTCCCCCTCTCTGTCGCTCCCTCTCTTTGTCCCCTCCCTAGCTTTTTACTCCCTCTCTGCCACCGCCCTCTCTGTCCCCCTCCCTCTCTGCCCTCTCCCTCTCTGTCCCACCCCCCTCTCTGCCCCCTATCTCTCTGTCCCCTCCCTCTCTGATCCCCCTCCCTCTCTGTCCCCTCCCACTCTGCCCCCTCCCTCTCTTCCCCCTCCCTCTCTGCCGCTACCCCTCTCTGCCTCCCCTCGCTCTCTGTTACCCTCCCTATCTGTCCCCTCCATCTCTGTCCGCCATCCCTCTCTGTCCCCCCTCCCCTCTCTGTCACCCTCCCTATCTGTCCCCTCCCTCTCTTCCCCCTCCATCTCTGTCTCCTCTCCCTCTCTGCGCTCTCCCTCTCTTTCCCCTTCCTGTCTGCTCCCCTCCCTCTCTTCTCCCCCTCTCTGCTCCCCTCCCTCTCTGTCCCCTCTCCCTCTCTTTGGCCCCCTCCCTATCTGTCCCCTCCATCTCTGTCCGCCATCCCTCTCTGTCCCCCCTCCCTCTCTGTCACCCTCCCTATCTGTCCCCTCCCTCTCTGTCCCCTCTCCCTCTCTGTCCCCCCTCCCTCTCTGCCCTCTCCATCTCTGTTCCCCCTCGCTATCTTCCTTCTCGCTCTCTGCCGCCTCCCTCTCTGTCCCGCTCCCTCTCTGGCCCCTTGCTATCTGACCCCTTCCCTCTCTTCATCCCTCCCTCTCTGTACCCCCGCCCTCTCTGCCCCCTCCCTACCTTCCCCTCCCTATCTTGCCTCTCCCTCTCTGCGCCCTCTCTGTCTCCCCTCCCTCCTCTCGCCCCCTCCCTCACCCCCCTCCTTCTCTGTCCTCCCTCTCTGCCCTCTCCCTCTCTGTTCCCCTCCCTCTCTTCCCCTCCCTCTCTTTCCTCCTCCCTCTCTGTCCTCCCTCTCTGCTTCTCCCTCTCTTCCCACCTCCCTCTCTGCTTCCTCCCTCTATTCCCCCTCCCTCTCTGCCCCCCTCCCTCTCTGACCCCCTCCCTCTCTTGCCACTCCCTCTCTGCCACCTCCCTCTCTATTTGCCACCTGCCTCTCTTCCTCCTCCCTCTCTGTCCCTCCTCCCTCTCTGCCCCTCCCTCTCTGCTTCTCCCTCTCTTCCCACCTCCCTCTCTGCTTCCTCCCTCTATTCCCCTCCCTCTCTTGCCACTCCCTCTCTGCCACCTCCCTCTCTATCTGCCACCTGCCTCTCTTCCTGCTCCCTCTCTGTCCCTCCTCCTCTCTGCGCTCTCCCTCTTTGCCACCTCCCTCTCTGCTCACCTTCCTCTCTGCCCCCCTCTCTGCTCACTCTCTGCTCCCCTCCCTCTCTGTCCGCTCTCCCTCTCTGCCACCCCTCCCTCTCTTCCGCCTCCCTATCTTCCCTCTCTCTTCCCCCACCCTCTCTGCCGCCTCCCTCTCTGTGTCCTCCATCTCAGTCTCCTCGCTCTCTGTCACCCCTCCATCTCTGTCCCTCCCTCTCTCTAATCCTTCGCTGCGTCCTACCTCTCTTCTCCCCTCTCTCTCTGCCCCCCTCCCTCTCTGTCCCTCCTCCCACTCTTCCCCCTCCCTCTCTGCCCTCTCCCTCTCTGTCCCCCTCCCTCTCTTCCTCCTCCCTCTCTGCCCTCTCCCTCTCTGTCCCCCTCCCTCTCTGCCCCCTCCCTCTCTTCCTCCTCCCACTCTGCCCCATCCCTCTCTGTTCTCCCTCCCTGCCCATTCCCTCTCTGTCCCCTCCCTCCCTTCCCCCTCCCTCTCTGTCCTCCCTCTCTACCCCCTCCCTCTCTGACTCCTCCCTCTCTACCCCCTCCCTCTCTGCCTTCTCCCTCTCTTTGCCTCCTCCCTCTCTGTTCACCCTCACTCAATGCCGCCTCCCTTTCTTCCCCCTCCCTCTCTGCACCCTCCCTCTCTGTCCCACCTCCCTCGCTGTCCCCCCTCCCTAAATTGCACCTCCCTTTCTTCCCCCACCATCTTTCACACCTCCTTCTCTGGCTCCATCCTCTCTGATCCATCCCTTTCTGTCCCGCCTCCCTCTCTGCTCTTCCCTCTCTGTCCCACCTCCCCCTCTGACCTCCCTCACAGGCCCCCTCCCTCTCTTCCCTCTCCCTCTCTGTCCACCTCCCATTGTCTCCCCCTCCCTCTCTGTCCCCCCTCCCTCTCTGTCCCCCCTCCCTCTCTGTCCCCCCTCCCTCTCTGTCCCCCCCTCTCTCCCCATCCCTCTCTGCACCATCCCTCTCTGCCCCCTTCGTCTCTGTTCCCCATCCCTCTCTGCCCTCTCCCTCTCTGACCCTTCTCCCTCTCTGACCTCCTCCCTCTCTGACCCCTCCCTCTCTGTCCCCTCCCTCTCTGCCCCCTCCGTCTCTGTCCTATCGCTCTCTGCTCTCCCTCTCTTCCCCCTCCCCATCTGCCCCCTCCCTCTCTGTCTCCTCTCCCTCTCTTCCCCCTCCGTCTCTGCCCCCTACCTCTCTGCACTCTCCCTCTCTATTCCCCCTCCCTATCTGCCTCCCTTCTCTCTGCCCTCTCCCTCTCTGTCCCCCCTCCCTCTCTGTCCCCCTTCCTCTCTGGCCTCCCTCTCTGCCCGCTCCCTCTCTGCTTCCTCTCTGTACCCCCTCCCTCTCTTACCCCTCCCTCTCTGCCCCAGCCCTCTCTGCCCCCTCCTCTCTGCCCCCTCCTCTCTTCCCCTTTCCCTCTCTGATCCTCCCCGCTCTGCCCCCTCCCTCCTGCCCCCCGTCTCTGCCGCCTCCCTCTCTGCCCCTCCCTCTCTGCCGCCTCCCTCTCTGCACCCTCCCCCTCTTGCCCCTCCCTCTCTTCCCCCTCGCTCTCTTCCCCCTCCCTCTCTATCCCCTCCGTCTGCCTCCTCCCTCTCTGCCTCCTCCGTCTCTTTTGTCCTCCCTCTCTGCTCTCTCCCTCTCTGCTTCCTCCCTCTCTTTCCTATTTCCTCTCTGCCCCCCCTCTCTGTGCCCTCCCTCTCTGTCCCCCTCCCTATAGTTCCCCTCCCTCTCTGGCTCTTCCCTCTCTGCCTATCCCCTCTCTTCCCCCTCTCTCTGCCACCTCCCTCTCTGGCCCCCTGCCTCACTGCCCCCTCCCTCTCTGTCCTCTCCCTCTCTGTCCCCCTCCCTCTCTGCCCCCTCCCTCTCTGCTTCCTCCCTCTCTGCTACCTCCCTCTCTTCCCCCTCCCTCTCTGCCTTCCCCTCTCTGAACCCCCTCGCTGACACTTCTCCCTCGCTAGAGGGGAGCCAGAGAGGGAGGGGGAAGAGAGGGAGTGGGCAGGGAGGGAGGGGGACCCTCTCAGTTCTCCTCCCTCTCTTTCCCCCTCCCTCGCTACCCCCCTCGCTGCCACCCTCCCTCTCTGCTCCCCTCCCTCTCTGCACGCCTCCCTCTCTGCACGCCTCCCTCTCTGCCCCCTCCCTCTCTGCTCCCTCCTCTCTACCCCCTCTCTCTCTGAACCCCCTCGCTGTCCCCCTCCCTCTCTGATCTTCCCTCTCTGCTCTCCTCCCTCTGTACCCACTCCCTCTATGAGCCCCCCTCGCTGCCGTCATCCCTCTCTGCCCCCTCCCTCTCTGAACCCCCTCGCTGCCCCTTCTCCCTCGTGACCTCCTCCCTCTCTGAATCCCCCTCTCTACCCCCTCCCTCTCTGAACCCCCTCTCGCCCACTCCATCTCTTCCCCCTCCCTCTCAACCCCCTCGCTCTCTGCCTCCTCCCTCTTTGTTTCTCCCTCTCTGATCCCCCTCCCTGCCCCCTCCCTCTCTGTCCCCTCCCTCTCTGGCCCTCCCTCTCTGCCCGCTCCCTCTGTGCCCCCTCCCTCTCAGTCCCCCTCCCTCTCTGTCCCCTCCCTCTCTGAGCTTCCCTCTCTGCTCCCCTCCCTCTGTACCCGCTCTCTCTGAGCTTCTCTCGCTTCCCCCTCCCTCTCTACCTCCTCCCCCTCTGAACCCCATCGCTGACCCTTCTCCCTCGCTACCCCCTCCCTCTCTGAACCCCCCTGTCTTCCCCCTCCCTCTCTTCCCCCTCCCTCTCTACCCCTCCCTCTCTGCCTACTGCCTCTCTGCCTCCTCCCTCTCTGTTTCTCCCTCTCTGATCCCCCTCTCTGCCCCCTCCCTCTCTGCCCCCCCCTCTCTGCACCTCCCTCTCTGCCCGCTCCCTCTCTGCACTCTCCCTCTCTGCGCCTCTCTCTCTGCCCCTCTCTGTCCCCATCCCTCTCTGCTCCCCTCCCTCTCTGCCTCCATCCCTCTCTACCCCCTACCTCTCTTTTCACCCTCTCCCCCCTCCCTCTCTGCATCCCCTCCCTCTCTTCCCCCTCCCTCTCTGCCCCTCCCTCTCTCTTCCCCCTCCCTCTCTGCCCCCTCCCTCTCTGCCACTCCCTCTCTGCCCCCTCTCTCTCTGCCCCCTCTCTGTCCCCATCCCTCTCAGTTCTCCTCCCTCTCTTTCCCCCTCCCTCGCTACTCCCCCCCTTCTCTGGACTCCCTCTCAGCCCCGGTTCGCTCTGTCCCTCCCTCGCTGAACCCCCCTCGCTGCCACCCTCCCTCTCTGCTCCCCTCCCTCTCTGCACCCCTCCCTCTCTGCCCCCCCTCCCTCTCTGCTCCCTCCCTCTCTACCCCCTCACTCTCTGAACCACCTCGATGTCCCCCTCATAGAAACATAGAAACATAGAAATTAGATGCAGGAGTAGGCCATTCGGCCCTTCGAGCCTGCACCGCCATTCAATATGATCATGGCTGATCATCCAACTCAGTATCCCGTACCTGCCTTCTCTCCATACCCCCTGATCCCCTTAGCCACAAGGGCCACATCTAACTCCCTCTTAAATATAGACAATTAAGTGGCCTCAACTACCCTTTGTGGCAGAGAGTTCCAGAGATTCACCACTCTCTGCGTGAAAAAAGTTCTTCTCATCTCGGTTTTAAAGGATTTCCCCTTTATCCTTAAGCTGTGACCCCTTGTCCTGGACTTCCCTAGCATCGGGAACAATCTTCCTGCATCTAGCCTGTCCAACCCCTTAAGAATTTTGTAAGTTTCTATAAGATCCCCTCTCAATCTTCTAAATTCTAGAGCGTATAAACCAAGTCTATCCAGTCTTTCTTCATAAGACAGTATTACATCCCAGGAATCAGTCTGGTGAACCCTCTATGGCAATAATGTCCTTCCTCAGATTTGGAGACCAAAACTGTACGCAATACTCCAGGTGTGGTCTCACCAAGACCCTGTACAACTGCAGTAGAACCTCTCTGCTCCTATACTCAAATCCTTTTGCAATTAAACCATTCTCTTTCTTTACTGCCTGCTGCACCTGCATGCCTACCTTCAATGACTGGTGTACCATGACACCCAGGTCTCGCTGCATCTCCCCCTTTCCCAATCGGCCACGATTTAGATAATATCCTCCCTCTCTGATCTTCCCTCTCTGCTCCGCTCCCTCTGTACCCCCTCCCTCTCTGAGTCCCCCTCGCTGCCGCCCTCCCTCTCTACCCCCTCCCTCTCTGAACCCCCTCGCTGCCCCTTCTCCTCGCGACCCCCTCCCTCTCTGAATCCTCCTCTCGTCCCCCTCCCTCTCTTCTCCCCTCCCTCTCTACCCCCTCCCTCTCTGACCCCCTCTAGCCCACTCCCTCTCTTCCCCCTCCCTCTCTACCTCGTCTCTCTCTGCCCCGCTCCCTCTCTGCCCCCTGTCTGTCTGCCCCCTCTCTGTCCCCCTCCCTCTCTGCCCCCTCTCTCTCTGCTCCTCTCTGTCCGCATCCCTCTCTGCCCCCTCCCTCTCTGCCCCCTCTCTGACCCCCCCTCTCTGCCCCCTCCCTCTCTGCCCCCTCTCTCTCTGCTCCTCTCTGTCCGCATCCCTCTCTGCCCCCTCCCTCTCTGCCCCCTCTCTGACCCCCCCTCTCTGCCCCCTCCCTCTCGACTCTCTCCCTATCTGCCCCTCCCTCTATGCCCCCTTCCGCTCTGAACCCCCCTCTCTGCATCCCCTCCCTCTCTTCCCCCCTCCCTCTCTGCATACCCTCCCTCTCTGCATCTCCTCCCTCTCTGCGCCTCTCCCTCTCTGCCCCTCCCTCTCTGCCCCCTCTCTGTCCCCATCCCCCTCTTGTTCTCCCTCTCTTCCCACTTCCTCTCTGATCCCCCTCTCTGCATATTCTCCCTCTCTGCCACTCCCTCTCTGCCCCCTCCCTCTCTGGCCCCTCCCTCTCTTCCCCCTCTCTGTCCCCCTCCCTCTCTTTCCCCTCCCTCTCTGCAACGCCTCCCTCTCTGCATCCCCTCCCTCTCTGCCCCCTTTCCCTCTCTGCATCACCTCCCTCTCTGCATCCCTCCCTCTCTGCCCCCTCCCTCTCTGCTTCTCCCTCTCTTCCCCCTCTCTGTCCCCCTCCCTCTCTGCCCCCTCCCTCTCTGTCCCCTCCCTCTGCCCCCCCCCCTCTCTCCCCCTCCCTTTCTTGCCCCCTCTCTGCATCGCCTCCCTATCTGCCCCCTCACTCTCTGCATCCCCTCCCTCTGTACTCCCTCCCGCTCTTCCTCCTCCCTCTCTGCCCCTTCCATCTCTCCCCCCCCCGTCTCTGCCCCCTCCGTCTCTGCCCCCTCCTTCTCTACCCACTCCCTATCTTCCCCCGTCCCTCTCTGCCCCTCCTACCTCTCTGCGCCCCTACCCTCTCTGTCCCCTCCCTCTCATTCCCCCTCCATCTCTGCCCCCCTCCCTCTCTGCCCTCTCCCTCTCTGCTCCCCTCCATCTCTGCTGCCTCCCTCTATGCTCCCTCCCTCTCTGCCCGCTCCCTCTCTGTCCCCTCTCCCTCTCTGTCCCCCTTTCCTCTCTGTCCCCTCCCTCTCTGGCCCCTCCCTCTCTGACACCCCTCTCAGCCCTCCTCCCTCTCTGTCCGCTCTCTCTCTGCTCTCCTCCCTCTCTGTCCCCTCCCTCTCTGCTCCCCTCCCTCTCTGCGCCCGCTCCCTCTCTGTCGCCTTCCTCTCAGTCCCCCTCCCTCGCTGTCCCCCTCCCTCTCTGTACCCCCTCCCTCTCTGTCCCCTCCCTCTCTGCTACCCTCCCTCTCTGTACCCCCTCCCTCTCTGACCCCTCCCTCTCTACCCTCCTTCTCTACCCTCTCCCTCTCTTCATCCTCCCTCTCTTCCCCCTCCCTCTCTGGCCCCCTCCCTCTGTGTCTACTCCCTCTCTGATCCCCCCGCTCTGCCCCCTCCCTCTCTGCCCCCTCCCTCTCTTCCTCTCCCTCTCTTCTCCCTCCCTCTCTTCTACCTCCCTCTCAGCCTCCCCCTCTCTGCACCACACTCTGTGATCCCCCTTGCTGTTCCCCTCCCTCTCTGCTCCATTCCCTCTCTTCTCCCTCCCTCTCTGCTACCCTCCCTCTCTGTGTCCTCCCTCTCAGCCCGTCTCCCTCTCTGCTCCTCCTCCCTCTCTGCGCCCCTTTCCTCTCTGTCCCCTCCCTCTCAGCCCCCCTCCATCTCTGCCCTCTCCCTCTCTGCCCCCTCCCTCTCTGTTGCAAACCCTCTCTGCTCCCCCTTCCTCTATGTCCCCACCCTCTCTGCCCCCTCCGTCTCTACCCCCTCACTCTCTGCCCGCCCACTCTCTGCCCCTTCCCTCTCTGCCCACTCCCTTTCTGCCCCCTCCCTCTCTTCCCACCTCCCTCTCTGCCCACTCCCTATCTGGTCCCTCCCTCTCTGACCCCTCCCTCTCTGACCTCCCTCTCTGCGCCCCCTCCCTCTCTGCCCCTTTCCTCTCTTCCTCCTCCCTCTCTGCGCCCTCCCTCTCTTCCCCCTTCCTCTCTTCCCCCTGCCTCTCTGCCCCTCCCTATCTTCCCCCTCCCTCTCTGCCCCCTTCCTCTCTGATCCCCCCTCTCTGCATCCCCTCCCTCTCTGGCTCCCTCCCTCTCTGTCCCTTCCCTCTCTACCTCCTCCCTATCTGCGCTCCCTCCCTGATGCCCCCTCTCTACCTCGCTCCCTCTCTGATCCTCCCCTCTCTCCTTCCTCCCTTTCTGCCCCCTCTCTGCCCCTCCCTCTCTGCATCCCCTCCCTCTCTGCCCCCTCCCGCTCTGCACCCCCTCCTTCTCCCCCTCTCTCCCCCCTCCATTTCTGCCCCCCTCTATGCATTATCTCCCTCTCTGCCTCCCTTCCTCTCTGCATCTCCTCCCTCTCTGCCCCCCTCACTGCCCTCCTCCCTCTCTGACCCCCTCCCTCTCTGCATCCCCTCCCTCTCTGCCCCCTCTCTGCCCCCCTCCCTGTCTGAGAGCATGCAGGTGCACGGCAGCAAGCATTTTGACCGGTTGTATTGTGGCCTGGGTCGGCAACTTGAACGTCCTGGGAAAAGACTACAACAAGTTGTAAACACCGCCCAGTCCATCACCTGCTCTGACCACCCAACATCAAAGGGATCTGACTATCGCAGTCGTTGTCTCGAAAAGGCAGTCAACATCGCCGAGGACCCACACCATCCTGGCCACACATTGCCTTCAGGAACAAGGTACAGAAACCTGAGATCTGGAACCTGAGGTCCAGGTTCAGGAACAGGCGCTTCCCCTCAGCCACCAGGCTACTAAATACAACATCAAACAAACTCTGAACAATAACAGCCTATTGCACTTTATCTGTTTATTTATTGTGTATATATATATGATCTATAGTCTATAGACACACTGAACTTTTATCTCCTGTTCTGTATTATGTGTACAGAATGTCTAGAGAGAGTACAGAGGAGATTTACTAGAATGTTGCCTGGGTTTCAACAACTAAGTTACAGAGATAGGTTGAATAAGTTAGGTCTTTATTCTCTGGAGCGCAGAAGGTTAAGGGGGGACCTGATAGAGGTCTTTAAAATGATGAGAGGGATAGACAGAGTTGATGTGGACAAGCTTTTCCCTTTGAGAATAGGGAAGATTCAAACAAGGGGACATGACTTCAGAATTAAGGGACAGAAGTTTAGGGGTAATATGAGGGGGAACTTCTTTACGCAGAGAGTGGTGGCGGTGTGGAATGAGCTCCCAGTGGAAGTGGTGGAGGCAGGTTCATTGGTATCATTTAAAAATAAATTGGATAGGCATATGGATGAGAAGGGAATGGAGGGTTATGGTACGAGTGCAGGCAGGTGGGGCTAAGGGGAAAAACATTTGTTCGGCATGGACTTGTAGGGCCGAGATGGCCTGTTTACGTGCTGTAATTGTTATATGGTTATATGGTTATATGGTTACATATTCTGTTGTGCTGAGCAAGCAATAATGTCATTGTCCTATCTGGGACACATGACAATAAAACTCTCTTGTCTCTTGACTTGAGTACAGGGTCTTTGTGAGACCACACCTGGAGTATTGCGTACAGTTTTGGTCTCCAAATCTGAGGAAGGACATTATTGCCATAGAGGGAGTACAGAGAAGGTTCACCAGACTGATTCCTGGGATGTCAGGGCTGTCTTATGAAGAAAGACTGGATAGACTTGGTTTATACTCTCTAGAATTTAGGAGATTGAGAGGGGTTGGACAGGCTAGATGAGGGAAGATTGCTCCCGATGTTGGGGAAGTCCAGGACAAGGGGTCACAGCTTAAGGATAAGGGGGAAATCCTTTAAAACGAAGATGAGAAGAACTTTTTTTCACGCAGAGAGTGGTGAATCTCTGGAACTCTCACCCACAGAGGGTAGTTGAGGCCAGTTCATTGGCAATATTTAAGAGGGAGTTAGATGTGGCCCTTGTGGCTAAGGGGATCAGGGGGTATGGAGATAAGGCAGGTACGGGATACTGAGTTGGATGATCAGCCATGATCATATTGAATGGCGGTGCAGGCTTGAAGGGCCGAATGGCCTCTACTCCTGCACCTAATTTCTATGTTTCTATGATTAAGGCTCCCCACATCCCCCACGCGCCAGGGAAAAAATAGCAAGATTTTCCAACCTCTCCTGACAGCTAATACTCACTAATCCAGGCTGCGTAACAATACCAAAACACTAAGTGATACCAGTGATCTTTTAAACATTGAAAATAGTTTAGTTCACTTAAGCTTCCCCTTATTCATCCCGCTGACTAACGCATGAGGAACTGGTACAAGCATGAAGGATTGTCCTGGCACCTGGTGTTCTAGCATCTCTGGTGTCAGGACAACAGCCTCCTCTTGAACATCCAAAGAACTAAGGAGCTGATCAGGTACTTTAGGAGTGCACATCATCCGAGGACGTACACACCATTGAGAATAAACGGGGATACCGTCGATAGGGTGAGCTTCTTCTGCTTTTCGTGTCTTTGAAGCTGGTTGGTTATATTGACAGTTTCCCAATCTTTTACACAGTCCTTTGTGTTTTTATTGAACACTGCAAGATTCTTTGGGCTGCACTGGTTGGGTAGTAGGGGGCAGACAAGGCAGTGCTGCTTTGTATAGTCCTCTTCTCCACATTCACAGGTGGTTTTGCCAGGGTCATAGCCCCATCTGGCCATGGCAGCTTTTAACCATATAACCATATAACCATATAACAATTACAGCACGGAAACAGGCCCTACAAGTCCGTGCCGGACAACGTTGTTTTCCCTTAGCCCCACCTGCCTGCACTCATACCATAACCCTCCATTCCCTTCTCATCCATATGCCTATCCAACTTATTTTTAAATGATACCAACGGACCTGCCTCCACCACTTCCACTGGAAGCTCATTCCACACCGCTACCACTCTCTGAGTATAGAAGTCCCCCCTCATGTTACCCCTAAACATCTGTCCCTCAATTCTGAAGTCATGTCCTCTTGGTGTATCTTCCCTATTCTCAAAGGGAAAAGCTTGTCCACATCAACTCTGTCTATTCCTCTCATCATTTTAAAGACGTCTATCAAGTTCCCCCTTAACCTTCTGCGCTCCAGAGAATAAAGACCTAACTTATTCAAACTATCTCTGTAACTTAGTTGTTGAAACCCAGGCAACATTCTAGTAAATCTCCTCTGTACCCTCTCTATTTTGTTGACATCCTTCCTATAATTAGGCGACCAAAATTGTACACCATACTCCAGAATTGGCCTCACCAATGCCTTGTACAATTTTAACATTACATCCCAACTTCTATACGCAATGCTCTGATTTATAAAGGCCAGCACACCAAAAGCTTTCTTTACCACCCTATCTACATGAGATTCCACTTTCAGGGAACTGTGCACAGTTATTCCCAGATCCCTCTGTTCACCTGCATTCTTCAATTCCCTACCATTTACCATGTACGTCCTAAACGGGGATACCGTCGATAGGGTGAGCTTATTTTGCTTTTCGTGTCTTTGAAGCTGGTTGGTTATATGACAGTTTCCCATTCCTTTGAGGAGTGGCGGCGCGGCTCTGGCTGCAGGTGATTACCGGCAGTCCCGTTGCTTTTGTGTTTTGTATGTTGTTTATTTTGTTTGGTTAGATAAGTTTTTTTGGTTTTAGCTTGTGTTTTTGGGGAGGGGGGGGGGGTTGAAACGGGGTTTGCAGTCTCTCCCTGCGGGGGAATGCGACCTTTTTGTCGTATTCCCCTTCTCTGCCTCCGCCTGTGCTGAGGCCTAATGGAGCTGACGACCTCGAGGCTCCGGAGGCAGAGCACCGTCAGGCCTCGCCCTGAGCTCGCTCCCGTGAGGGTGGTCCGGCTCAGGGCTGGAAGAGTTTGGGACGCTCCCCTGAGGGCGGCCAGCCCGAGGGCGGAACGAGGCTCACGTCGGAGCGCCCGAGCTCGGGAAGGTGTGGCGCTGGCAGCCCGAGGGAGGTTCGGCGCCCAAGTCGGGGCAGCTCAGCCCGGGGGAGGTTCGGCGCCCAAGTCGGGGCGGCCCGGTACAGGGGAGAAGCGACGCCCATCTCCGGGGCGGCCCGGTCCGGGGGAGAAGCGGCGCCCAAGTCGGGGCGGCCCAGCCCGAGGCTGAAGACGGCGCAGTACTCACGTGAGGGTGGCTGGGACGGTGTTCTGGCGGTGGTGGCCTGAGTCCGGGGTTCGGCCGCGGGCCAGCGGCTGCGTCTGCAGAACTGGTGGGCGGCAACTACGACCACCACGGGCCGTGGTGTTTGAGCCGCGGGACTGTTTTTAACATCGCCCGGGGGGAGGGGGTATCGCCCCAGCGCAGAGGGAGAAGAGGAGGGAAGAGACTGCAGACCTAAGACTTTTGCCTCCAACACAGTGAGGAGATGCTGGGTGGACTCACGGTGGTGGATGTTAATATGTGTTTATTGTTGTTTTATTGTATGGTATTATATGTATGACTGCTGCAATTTCGTTCAGACTTCGGTCTGAATGACAATAAAAGGCTATCTATCTATCTATCTATCTATCTATCTATCTATCTATCTATCTATCTATCTATCTATCTATCTATCTATCTATCTATCTATCTATCTATCTATCTATCTATCTATCTATCTATCTATCTATCTATCTATCTATCGGATTGAAGGGATGTGGGTGGAAAGCAGGAACGGGGTACTGATTTTGGATGATCAGCCATGATGGCTCGAAGGGCCGAATGGCCTATTCCTGCATGTATTTATTCGTTAATTTCTGCAGGTATTACTCGTCTCTGTTATACTCTGTGACCAAAGTTAAATGGTGTTCGATACCCAGGATCCCGGTTTTTGTTACAGCAGCGCTTCACCGTCCCAAATACACGTTGACCCTGAGCATGTTATGCTTTAATACTCCCCACTATGCAGATGTATAACTCCCTGCAAGCACATGACCTCAATAACACTCTGCTAGGCCCTTCGTTGTCATAAGTGGTTTGGCCTGGCCAATTTTAAAGCCATTATTCCTGATCTAATCCTTGTTTTTCATTAACTATATTGAAATAACAAAGTTGTGGTCACGATTTCAGAACTGTCGCCTCACGTAGGCCCGGATCAGCGATTTCACTCAAAATACAGCAAAATAATTGGCCTTACCTGTTTGTCTCTACATAATACGTGAAAACACGCTCAGCAATTGCGCTCCTTCGATGCTCTTAACACGAAAGCCATAAAAGTTTTATTTTAGAAACCGATATAGCCATATGCGAAAACCATATTATATGAATGCAATGTAACTGCTGCTTACACGCACACTATTCATCTATCTCATGGGAACCGAGGAGAGGCTTGTGATGCAATTACAGCCTCGTGAAGACATACATGTTACACCAGGCGTATCTATACATCTGAAGCTCCTTCCTGTATGTAATGTCCGAATGGGCTCGCCCCGCCTTACCTCTCTTGGTGCTCTGGAACACCCTGCCTTTGCACATCAGACAGGCCCCCTCACTGTCCATCTTCAAATCCAGTGTTAAAACACATTTGTACTCCCTGGCTTTTGACCATGCCTGAGACTTTGCTTCTGTTTTTGGTGTTTTTGATGTTTCTTTATTTTGCATGTATTTTCCTACTATTTCTTTTGATCATTATTTTCGGTGTGTATTCACTTTTTTTGTCAATGATTAGTGATGTACAGCACTGTGTTGCAGCTATGTTTGTTATTAAATTGCTCTATAAATAAAATTATTATTTTTATTATTATTATGTATCCCACAATATTGAAATAAGACATTCAGTTATGAACAGTGTTCCCCCATGTACTCCCCCATACTCCACCTCACCCATCTGTTTCGCCATGTTGATTTTATTTCTGTGCCAGCAGTCTGAAGATATGTTAAGAAGGTTCGAGATTTGACCAAGTGAATACCACAATGTTGTTTGTAGAATGGGCTGAAATCCTTCCCCCCCTCCCCCCATGTTTTGAGAAGTTGTGGAAATCCACCCCCAATACTTTGTAATCCGGATTTTGACATTCGGTGAGAAAATAATCTGTTAACATCTCCGCTTTCCGCACCACAGTGGGACTGTTAAGCGCGTGTTAAATGTCCCTTTTAACATGGTAATAACACGATGTGTCTTCCCGCTGCAGCGATGTCTCCCCTAACAATATCCTGCAATATCTGCAATGAGGTAACAGAATAGCCGTGCCAGCAACAGACTGAAATTCTCTGTATGTTTTCCTGAATTATCTCCAGTATTCGAGTTACGACGAAATAATGGCTCGACAAGTCCATAGATCTTATTGGAGGAAATAAATTCTTGCCATTGAGCAAGTGCAGCATAGGTGCATCAGGTTGGCGGGACTGACCTTTGATGAAAGAATGGGTCGACTGGACTTGTATTCACTGGAATTTAGAAGGATGAGAAGGGATATTGCTATTGAGGGAGTGCAGCGTCGGTTTACAAGGTTAATTCCAGGGATGGCGGGGCTTTCATATGCTGAGAGAACGGAGCGTCTGGGCTTGTACACTCTGGACTTTAGAAGGATGAGAGGATATATTTATTCCTTTTCCTTTCCTTTATCCTTTATTGTCATTTTGCAAAACAACAGTTGTACAGTGCAAAATGGGAAGACGTTTCCCAGGGAATCCCGGAGCATCGCACATAAAACTTAAACATTTCACGCATAAAATAAAAACAATTAAAAAAAAAACAATCCAGTTTCTGATAAAACAGTACGAATAGTTTAAAAGAGTGCAGGTAAAAATAGCAACATTAAAATACAAGTAAAACAGTCATAAAATGTCCAGGGCAGCTGAGTTAAGTGGCCTGAGCCAATGTCAGAGTTATTACTCAATGCCAGTTCTTAAATTGTCTGTGTACAAGCAGCAGAATCAGGTGGAGTGACTGTTTAGCAGCCTCAGAGCCTGTGGAAGGAAGCTGTTTTGCAGTCTGGTTGTCCGGTCTTTGATGCTGCGGTACCGCTTTCCTGATGGCGGGAGATCTAGATGTTTGTGCAGTGGGTGCACTCATATAAGATTATTAAGGGTTTGGACACGCTAGAGGCAGGAAACATGTTCTCGATGTTGGGGGAGTCCAGAACCAGGGGCCGCAGGTTAAGAATAAGGGGCAAGCCACTTACAACCGAGATGAGGAAACACTCTTTCACCCAGAGAGTGGTGAGTCTGTAGAATTCTCTGCCTCAGAGGGTGGTGGAGGCCGGTTCTCTGAATACTTCAAGAGAGAGCTTTGTTACAAGTTACAAGTTACATTTATTGTCACATACAACAATTGGTGCAGTGAAATTTGAGTTACCATGCAGCACATAAATAAGATAAACACAACACTATAGAGTTTAACATAAAACATCCCCCACAGCGGAATCAACGTTTCCCACTGTGAGAGAAGGCAACACAGTTCAGTCATCTTCTTCTTGTTCACCCGTGGTCGGGACCTATTGAGGCCTCTGCAGTCGCCGCTACGGCGGCCCGATGTTTCAGGCCCTCTGGCTGGGATGATTGGATGATCGGAGCTCCGGCGTCGGAACGAAAGAACACTCACAGCGGTTTGGAGTTTCTGAATCGGCCTCTCCCCCCCCCCCCCCCCCCTGGAGACCGTGGCTTCCGAAGTCCACAGGTCGAGCTGGGCGGAGCTCCAACACTGGCGATCCTCGGCGAAAGATCCCAGGCTTCCGCAATGTTCAAGTCAGCGCCGCCCGCGGCTGGAATCTCCGCAGACCACAGCTCCACGGTGTTAAAGGCGGCAGGCCCAACACTACGGAGCTCCAACACGGCGATCCCGGTAAGGCATCGCCCGCTCCGCGATGGAATTCAGTGCTGTGCCGCCGCTGAAGCTCTGGCCAGTCTCCGGCAGGAAAGCCCGCACCAATCCAGATGGTAGACCACGAGGGAAGGGGGAGGGGAGATGCGGCATCCAGAAAAGATGCATCCTCGACCAGGTAGTGAGTGAGAAGATGGTCCCCGCCCAACCCCACATTGAAAAGCTTAAAAGACTTCGAAAAACGAACTTTTAGACAGACTAAAAATAACAAAAAGGATGAAAGGACAGACAGCTGCTGGCGAGGCTGCCACACTCGATGGCGCCATCCCTCGACCTATATAGGGATCTTAAAGATAGCGGAGTCAGGGCATATGGGGAGAAGGCAGGGACGGGTTACTGATTGTGGATGATCAGCCATGATCACATTGAATGGCGGTGCTGGATCGAAGGGCCGAATGGCAACTCCTGCACCCATTGTCTATGTTTCTATGTAAATGCGTTTCACTCCACATCACCCCAATCAGTACCCCGTTCCTGCCTTCTCCCCATGTCCCCTGACTCCGCTATCTTTAAGAGCCCTATCTAGCTCTCTCTTGAACGCATCCAGAGAACCAGCTTCCACCGGCCTCTGAGGCAGAGAATTCCACAGACTCACCACTCTCTGTGTGAAAAAGTGTTTCCTCGGTTCTAAATGGCTTTACCCCTTATTATTAAACTGTGGCCCCTGGTTCTGGACTCCCCCAACATCGCGAACATGTTTCCTGCCTCTAGTGTGTCCAAGCCCTTCACAATGTTATATGTTTCAATGAGATACCCTCTCATCTTTCTAAACTCCAGAGTGTACGTCTCCTCCATTTCCTCAGCATATGACAGTCCCGCCATCCCGCGAATTAATCTTGTAAACATAGGCTGTACTCCCTCAATTACAAGAATGTCATTCCTCATATTAGGGGACCAAAACTGCTCACAATACTTCAGGTGCGGTTGTGGGTGTGGCAGATGCAGGAAGATTGCTCCCGATGTTGGGGAAGTCCAGAACAAGGGGTCACAGTTTAAAGATAAGCGGGAAATGTTTTAGGACCGAGATGAGAAAAATATGTTGCACACAGAGAGTGGTGAATCTGTGGATTTCTCTGCCACAGAAGGTAGTTGAGGCCACCGTTCATTGGGTATATTGAAGAGGGGGTTAAAATAATGATAATTTTACAATGAATTTACACGGAATAATATTTTATCAGGTCGGATAAACTTGATGTTCGCGGCAGGGGTTGTATTAGAGAACAAATGTGTGATCTGAATATGAAACGAGACGCCACTGCGTTTTATTTGTGGAGATAGTGAAATCAAATACCGTCAGACAACTTATAATGGATGTCTGAAAATGTAGCCGTTATTTTCTACGTCTTTAACTCATTTACGCGACGTTTCATTAACATGACATGCTTACAGTAAACGAAACATGTATTTGCATCGAATTACATCGATACAGTTAATTGCAGTTATGTTCATCATTTTCTATTTGACTGAAACGTCCCGCAGTAAATCAATAAAATCAATTATTTTCACTTCATCATTTCCACACATCAGCCAGTCACCGCTCTTGTCCGATTACTCTCGGTAACATCTCGCCAGTGACAAATTGTATAAATGTCTCATTTTCCCTATTGCTGTTTACACACACATTGTCAGGATACCGGAACCGCCACACACGTGCCTGAGATTCTGACCAGAGTCGCACAGAGACGGGACCTTCCTGCAGCCGTTTGCTCGGTGCAATGGATTCCCTGCGGCAGCGATGTTACTGCTGTCACAGATGCTACAGAAGGCAACTGCTTCTCACGCGCAAGGACAGAACAATGCGTAGAGAATGAAACATTGAGCTTCCCCGTTGAGTAGACTATGTTTGTTCCTGCTAATAGTGGATGTCCACCCATGGTCGGCATTGGAATGTTGATGAATAATACCCTAATCTGAGGAAAGACATTATTACCATAGAGGGAGTACAGAGAAGGTTCACCAGACTGATTCCTGGGAAGTCAGCACTTCCATATGAAGAAAGACTGGATAGACTCGGTTTGTACTCATTATAATTTAGAAGATCGAGGGGGAATCTTATAGAAACTTACAAAATGCTTAAGGGTTTGGACAGGCTATGTGCAGGAAGATTGTCCCCGATGTTGTGGAAGTCCAGAACAAGGGGTCACAGTTTAAGGATATGGGGGAAATCTTGTAGGACCGAGATTTGAAAAACATTTTTCACACAGAGAGTGGTGAATCTCTGGAATTCTCTGCCACAGAAGGTAGTTGAGGCCACAGTTCGTTGGCTATATTTAAGAGGAAGTTAGATGTGACCCTTGTGGCTAAAGGGATCAGGGGGTTTGGAGAGAGAGACAGGATACTGAGTTGGATGATCATATTGAATGGCGGTGCAGGCTCGAAGGGCAGAATGGCCTACTCCTGTAACTATTTTCTATGTTTCTATCTACCAATCAGCAGGTATTTGAGATGTTTCACGGAACAGGAACATCTGGGAACAACGCATGGTTGCGGCTTCGAGTCTAAACAAACTCTCTGGCCCATCAGTGTCAGTGGACACCTCTGTCCAGCACCGAGGGAGGAATGTGGGTAGACAGACACATCGAAAATAGGTGCAGGAGTAGAGGTCATTCATCCCTTCGAACCTGCACCGCCATTCAATATGATCATGGCTGATCATCCAACTCGGTATCCGGTACCTGCCTTCTCTACATACCCCCTGATCCCTTTAGCCACAAGAGTCACCTAAATCTAACACCCCTTAAATATAGCCAATGAACTGGCCTCAACTACCTTCTGTGGCAGATAATTCCAGAGATTCACCACTCTCTGTGTGAAAAATCTTTTTCTCATCTCTCTCTCCTAAAAGTAGGTATGTTGCAAAGCCTACCTGAAGCGTCGCTGAAAATCTGTCCAAGCCCGTGTGCGCGATTTTGGCGCTGTTTAGAAAGGGGCGGGTTTAAAACGCGATTTTCACTAGGCTGTTCCAATCGAAGATGTTCAGCCTAGTAAATCATTAACGAAAAATGGCTGAAAGACCCCGTCGCAAAAGGTATTATTAGTTTTTATGGCCTTGTATAATAGTTATAATAGTTTAAATATCACTCTCTAAACCCGCGACCTCACGCAAAAACAGGGCCGCATGGAGCTTTATACAGAAGGTATGTAGCTTATTTTTACATTAAAAGGGGTTTCTTAAGAACCCTTTATATAAAGTTTTCTATTGCGAGGAGCTCATTTTAGGCTCTTTATATCCCGCAGTATTTTTCTGGGCATTTGTGGCACAAATCTACCGCAATGTGAACGTTCTAAACCAGCGCGTTCACAGGATCCCACTAGAAAGCTGATTTAAATGGACTTTAATTTACAGCAATTAAACACTAAATTCCTTCCATTTGGCCTAAAAATTAATGTAAATGAGATTGAAAAACCATGTCTTATTGTGAATTATTTATGAATATTATTTGGACACTTGGGCTATTTAAAAATCATTTATTAAGAAATGGATAGATATTTAGATCTCGTAATTGAAGTTTGAAATTAGCTACACTTGGGTAACTAACTAATTATATGTTTTAATTTCAAGTCATCCAAGTAAGATTATTTTATATTTGTTTCAGAATGGTTCAATCTACGATAACTGAAAATTTCATTCAATTCTCTTAATTTTTAAGAAGGTTATGGGTTTTTGACAGCACGCGATCACAGCTTTTTTGTTATGTCCATAGTAAATCAATAGGGAACAAGATGCTATTTTCCGAGTATGAAAATGGCCATAAGTTTTTTAAATACTTGAGATATGAAAGTGAATTAGGTGTCAAATTAAACTTATTTTTATGCTTTATCTGATGGGACAAATTACAGACTTGATTTTTTTAAATCTCAAAATTTTGTAACATTGCTACTAAAAGACTTCCCCCTTATCCTTAAACTGTGACCCCTTGTTCTGGACGTCCCAATCATTGGGAACAATCTTCCTGCATCTAGCCTGTCCAACCCCATAAGAATTTTGTAAGTTTCTAAAGATTCTCCGTCAATCTTCTCAATTCTAGCGAGTACAAGCCGAGTCTATCCAGTCTTTCTTCATATGAAAGTCCTGACATCCCAGGAATCAGTCTGGTATTCTAGATCAGATAGCACACCATCTGTCAGCTCAGATGGATGAGAAGGATTCCAATGTATACGGTATCAAAACCGTGAAGTTCCTCTCAGTAAAGACGGGATAATATAATCTGCTCTGCCATTCCCGACATCACCCTCTTCCGACCGATTTTCCACCAAAAGCGCGTATGAAGAGAGTAAACATATGATCCATGAAAGGCGCGGCGTTTTGCCGGCACTAACAAAGTTGGATGATGCAACATATCTTTCATTTTGTGAACTTCATATCTCTCTGCTACACATATATTTCTGATTGTTGTTTTATCATATTTGGTCTTTGGTAAAGGTTACGGTCGCAATTTCCTAATTTGATGGAGCAAACTTCTATTAATAAATCACCGCTGATCACTTGCATCGTTTCACCCCAAACAGCAGCATCGCATATATATATATATTGTTATTGCTCCTCTAGAGTTCCCCTTGCTGTGGACAGCGTGTATCCTATAACCATATAACCATATGACATTTGCAGCACGGAAACAGGCCATTTCGGCCCTTCTAGTCCGTGCCGAACACTTCCTCTCACCTAGTCCCATCTACCTGCACCCAGACAACACCCATTCCTTTCCCGTCCATATACCTATCTAATTTATTTTTAAATGATCAAATCGAACCTGCGTTCACCACTTCCACTGGAAGCTCAATTCACACATCTATCATTCTCTGAGTAAAGAAGTTCGCCCTCACGTTGCCCTTAATTCTCAAATCATGTGCTCTTGTTTGGATCTTCCCTACTCTCAATGGTAAAAGCTTAGCCACGTCACCTATGTCTATCCCTCTCATAATTTTAAAGACCTCTATCAAGTCCCCCTTAACATTCTGCGCTCCAAAGAATAAAGACGTATCTTGTTCAACCTTTCTCCGTAACTTAGGTGCTGAAACCCAGGCAACATTCTAGTAACTCTCCTCTAGTACTCTCACTAGTACTCTCACTATTTTGTTGACATATTTCCTAAAATTTGGCCACCAAAATTGTACACCATTTTCCAGAATTGGCCTCAACAATGCGCTGTTCAATTTTAACATGATGCTCAATTCTATGCTTAATTCTACCCCTCGGCTTGTACTGGCTAGAATTTAGAAGATTGAGGGGGGATCTTATTGAAACTTATAACATCCTAATGGGCTTGGACAGGCTACATGCAGGAAGATTGTTCCCGATGTTGTGAAAGTTCAGAACAAGGGGTCACAGTTTAAGGATGAAGGGGTAATCTTTTAGGACTGAGATGAGAAAAACATTTTTCACACAGAGAGTGGTGAATCTCATGAATTCGTTGCCACAGAATGTAGTTGAGGCCAGTTCATTGGCTATATTTATGCGGGTGTTAGATGTGACCCTTGTGGCTAAAGGGATCAGGGGATATGGAGAGAAGGCAGGTATAGGATACTGAGTTTGATGATCACCCATGATCATATTGAATGGCGGTGCAGGCTCTATGGGTCGAATGGCCTACTCCTGCACATGTTTTCTATGTTTCTATATTTCTTGGTTCAGGATATTAGCGATAAGATTGGATGTGATAATGGCATTGAAGGCGGAGCAATATCCGATCAATAAGCAGGAATCCTTGTTATCTAAGTGTTCGAAAGATGTTTAGTGGTCAAGGAAGTGGCGGCGTTCCCTGTCGACCTGTTGCGACTGTAGGTAAATGCAACGGGACAAGTTGCCTCGGAGGCTGGAGAGACTGGGCGCCATCACCAACATCTGGAGGTACTTGCCGGTGCTCGATGTCAGAGTATTAGGAGGTTAGCTATGAAAGCACGTTACCTTTGCTTTCCCTTGCATTAGGGTGAAGGCCGTCTTCTTCAAGTAGGTTATACTCATACTCGAGTGGAGAGTAAAGATGCATTTAATGCATTGATCCCATCCCGTGCAAGCCTTACCGCAAATCACCGACATCCGTGTAGTTGTCTCGGGACTTCATCCTTGTCCGCAATAGTCTCGGGTTATTCTTAATAACTCTGCGAAGAACGTAAGTAGACATCTTGTTCCGCTCAGGATCACTTTGCCTGGACGTTGCAGACATGAACATCACGGGGGAGTCGATGTTCCCTATATTCTGTTATTGAACCAACTATGGCGGTTTGTGATGCACCATCCCCAATACACTTGCTGACGAGGTCTGTGACAACTGAGGCTTATTCATATAGGTCAGCCGCGAAGTCCTGGCATATGGACACGTCCATCGACTCATAACTGTCTGCTATATATACCTTGCATGCCTATAGTAGCAATGTTACAACATTTTGAGATTTAAAAAAATCAAGTCTGCAATTTATCCATTCAGATAAAGCATGAAAAGAAGTTTAATTTGACATCTAATTCACTTTCATAGCTCAAGTAATAAAAAAAAACGTTAAGGCCATTTTCATACTCGTAAATTAGCATCTTGTTCCCTATTGATTTTCTATGGACATAACAAAAAAGCTGTGATCGTGGACAGTCAAAAGGCCATTACCTTCTTAAAAATTAAGAGAACTGAATGAAATTTTCAGTTATCATAGATTGAAGCATTCTGAAACAAATATAAAATAATCTTACTTGGCTGCCCAGAAATTAAAGCATATAATTAGTTAGTTACCCAATTGTAGCTAATTTCAAACTTCAATTACTAGATCTAAACACCTATCCATTTCTTAATAAATGATTAACATTTTTAAATAGCCTGTGTCCAAATAATATTCACAAATAATTCACAATAAAACATGATTTTTAAATCTCATTTACATCAATTTATATGCCAAATGGAAGAATTTAGTGTTCAATTGCTGTAAATTAAAGTCCATTTTAAATCAGCTTTCTAGTGGGTTCATGTGAACGCGCTGGTTTAGAACGTTCAAATTGCGCTGGATTTGTGCCCTCAAATGCCCAGAAAAATACTGCGGGATATAAAGAGCCCAAAATGAACTACTCGCTATAGTAAACTTTGTATAAAGGGGTCTTAAGAAGCCCCTTTAATGTAAAAATAAGGAACATACCTCTAATTGTTTCCTTTATAAAACCCTGGGGCTGCGAGAGGTCGCGAGTTGAGAGAGTGATTTTAAAACTATTATAACTATTATACAAGGCCACAAAAACTAATAATACCTTTTGCGACGGGGCCTTTCAGCGATTTTTCGTTAATGATTTACTAGGCTGAACATCTTCGATTGAAACAGCATAGTAAAAATCGCGTTTTAAACCCGCCCCCTTTAATAGCGCCAAAATCGCGCACACGGGCTGGGGCAGATTCTCATCGACGATTCAGGTAGGTTTTGCAACATACCTACCTATAGTGTGCTCGTACTCAAGAGCAAACCCGTGTCCCCTCCTCACCTATCCCCGCGTCGTCATCCGCACCGGGACATGCATGACACTCGCAGTTTCCTAGCAACTCGAGGACTCGCATGTCTTTGCAAAACACATGCAGAATACATGTATGTAAGACATATTAGTAGGTGTGGGAGAGTTGGGCCGAACGCCCTGTTTCACATGTATGGCTCTATGATTCTATGAACCCACGACTACATCTGCTGCCATCCACTCCCAACATTGTGATTCACTGAACTCGCAATTCTGGCCTGGCTTTGCATGTATCGTTATTCTTCTAGTAACCTCTAGCGAGTCGAAATTGATATACAAGATGGCGGACTGCGGGGGTGATGCGCCGTTGTGTATGGCTGCTCCTCCTGCGGTCCGTCCTTTCTCCCTTTTTTATTTTATTTTTAGTCCAATTCCTCCCTCTCCCTCCCTACCTCCTCCTCTTAATCCCCCCCACTCTCTCTCCTTACCTCCCCGGGATCGCGATGTAACCACCGCCAGCCCCGTTCCCGTTTTCTCCACAACGTCGGGGATTAAGTTGTACTTGAGGTCGGGGGGGGGGGGGGAGGCTGAGCGGCCTGGAGCCGCGGGGGGGGGGGGGGGGGGGGGGGGGAGGGCGGGGAGGCTGAGCGGCCTGGAGCCGGGGGAGGCCGAGACTGCAGCCTAGTCCTTGCCCCGGGTCCCGCTCCTCTCCCTTCCCGTGGGCCAGGTGCGGCAGCGCCGCCGCCCCCAGACCTCGCCCAGCCTCATCGCCGTGGTAATTTCAAATCCCACACACGCGGATACCGGGCCCACGCAAGGGGCGACTTTCAGTTATTTTTAAATCTGCACGCGTGGATACCCTCAGTCACTTCCTCCCACCCTCCATAACCCCTCTCCCCTCCCTACCTCCCTCCTCTCCCTCTATCCCCCTTCTCCCCTTATCTCCCTTCTCTAAGATGGCGGACTCCGGGGGTGATGCGCTGTTGTGTATGGCTGCTCCTCCTGCAGTCCGTCCTTTCTCCCTTTTTTATTTTTATTTTTAGTCCTGTCTGTGGAACTTTTAATTGGAAGTCTTCTTTTCTGTGGTGGGTGGGGGGGGGGGGGGGGGGGAAGGGGGAAACTGTTTTTATCCCAGTCCTACCTGGTCGGAGATGCGGTTTTCTTCCGAACCGCTTCTTCGTCCTCTCTGTGCAGCCTACCATCAAGCTGGAGCAGCGCTGGAGCGACGATTTCCTGCCGGGATTACAGCTTCGCCGGCGATGCAGATGCTGGGACACCAACACCAGCACGGAGCGGGCGATGGCTTACCGGGTCGCCTTGCGGTAAGCTCCGGGGCACTGGGAACGCCGACTGCAACATCGCTGAGC
This sequence comes from Leucoraja ocellata, assembly GCA_036785375.1. Taxonomy (NCBI): domain Eukaryota; kingdom Metazoa; phylum Chordata; class Chondrichthyes; order Rajiformes; family Rajidae; genus Leucoraja; species Leucoraja ocellata. The sequence continues at coordinate 90,875 of JAWMAR010002337.1, forward strand.
TACGGCTGCAGAGCGTCCAGCCGCGGGGCGGGCGGCCCAGGATTTCAACACCGCGGGGGCCTGGTGTCCGAGTTCGCCAGTGTCAGAGGTCCGGCCAGCGCGGCCTGAGAACTTTGGACATTGCAGTCTTCAGGGAGGAAGCGGCCGCTTCCGTCCAGGCCGCTGAAGAATGTTCACCCGACGCTGATGATCCAGCTTCGCGGCAGAGAGCCGGAGAACATCGAGTTGGCTAAGGAGGCCACATATAGACCCCGACCTCGGGTGGACTATGAGGGGGGAGAACTGGATATTTTTAGTGCCTTCCCTCACAGTGAATTCTGCTGTGGGGGGACGTTTCATGTTGATTTCTATAGTGTACTGTTCTGTGTCTTTTTTTCTTTTTTCTCTTTTTTGTTTTTGTATGGATATATTGACATTTGGTCTGTTCTATTAATTTAATCAAACTCTGTAAAGCACTTTGGTTCAAATACTGGTTTTGTTGAAAAGTGCTATATAAATAAAGATTATTATTATTATTGATTCGAATCTAGTTGTATCACTGCCAGTCTAGCGAAACTTTGAAAGTTTGTTACAGCTTGTTGGATTTAGTTTGAGTTTTGGCAGAGAAGCACCGTTTTACAGAATAAGAGAAGCGATGCCGCACTTGTTGAACGTGTTACTGTATAGCATTCAAATTCCGACATTTAAATCAGAATTAGAGGGAAATTATGTGAATATATAATCTTAAATTCAGGTATTTCCACTTAGATAAAAACATCATTAGTGGTTATAGATCGTGTGGTGAAATCATGGCTGTGAATAGTGTTGATACGATGTTCAGATACCACGAAGTGATGTTAATGTTCTTGTTTGTGTCTTCGTGATCCCAGGGGAAGACGATCTCGAGTAGATATGAAGCCTTTCTCTGCAACGCGCTGTCAGTTGTATTCCAGCATCGAACTCCGAGCTTCTCTCTCACGTCTCTCCAGGATGAAAATTATATTCACCGATTATCCGTTTTTTCTGCTGCCTCCAATAATCCAGGCACAAATGATTTATTACCCGATTATAGCAGTGCTTGGAATTCTTGGTAAGTAATTGGATCTATGTTATGAATCGTCAATAAAATCATTTTCCTACTCCATTCTTGGCAGATATGTGGCGTTTAGATGTCCCTGTCCTCCAATCCATTGAAAGACGACTACAGCCGTGTTTGTGAAGGGCTGAACACAGCAATACCTCGTTTCGGTCAACTGAATAGTCCATTTTCAATAGCAAATGCTGCAGTTGGTTGAACTGATTTAATGTATTTCATTAATGTTCTGTCTGAATGAAACTTCCTACAGTCAATAAAATATTTTGTGTTTACATTATAGTATCCATTCATCGGCTAGACACTGTTCCTATCCGGTGACACCAGGTGACGTCTCGTCATGTATAGGTGTATTAAACCGCGCTTCCTCATCGCCTATGTGCACGCATATATCGTGAGCCGTTAGGTTGCAATTGATACACTCTGGTTTTTGATCAAACATGACCCCGGCTGCGGTACCGTTGGCCATAATGTCTCCACTGCTTCACACCCAGGTGAAGGATATTATTCATCAACATTGCAATGCCTGCTGTGGGTGGATGTCCACTCTTAGCAGAAACAAACATAGTCTACTCAACGTTCAATGTCCAATGTTTCATTCTCGACGCATTGTTCTGTCCTTGCGCGTGAGAACCAGAGCAAACGGCTGAAGGAAGATCCCGTCTCTGTGCGACTCTGGTCAGAATCTCAGGTACGTGTGTGGCGGTCCCGGTATCCTAACCATGTGTGTGTATACAGCAATAGGGAAAATGAGACACTTATACAATTTGTCACTGGCGAGATGTTACCGAGAGTGATCGGACAAGAGCGGTGACTGACTGATGAATGGAAATGATAAAGTGAAAATAATCGATGTTATTGATTTACTGCGGGACGTTTCAATCAAATAGAAAATGATGAACATAACTGCAATTAACAGTATCGATGTAATTCGATGCAAATAACTGTATCGATTACTGTAAGCATGTCATGTTAATGAAACGAAGCGTAAATGAGTTAAAGACGTAGAAAATCAAGGCTACATTTTCAGACATCCATTATAAGTTGTCCGATGATATTTGATTTCACTATCATTATTTTCATTCACGCATCTATTGCGATTCCATTCGCCCGTCAACATTGGCGACAGTCCTAACAGTGGAAATGCTTTTCATTCTCGTCGCCCAACCTCAAGTCGCTGCCTCAAAAAGGCTGGCAGTTTATCAAAGACCCACACCATCCTGGCCACACACTCATCTTCTGCTACCTTCAGGTAGAAGGTACAGGAGCCTGAAGACTGCAACAACCAGGTTCAGGAATAGCTACTTCCCCACAGCCATCAGGCTATCAAACCTGGCTCGGACAAAATTTGATTATTAATAACCCATCATCTGTAATTTGCATTTGATCAATTTATTTATGCATGTGTGTATACATTAATATAATGGTATATGGACACACTGATCTGTTTTGTAGTAAAAGCCTACTATGTTCTGTTGTGCTGAAGCAAGGCAATAATTGCATTGTCCTATCAGGGACACATGGCAATAAACTCACTTGAGCTTGAACCTTTAAACATTTTGTGCGGTGGACCGCTCGCCCTGTCATGATGTCTATGCTCAACTCTAATCTTAATGTGAAATCGCGTGTTATATGGGGGGACCCTGTAACCTACACTGCTCATGCACTGTGTCGATGTTTGATTCTTCCCTAACACAGCTAATGTGATATCCATTGTGATCCTGTCCCGGGGAAAGTGCGGTCTCTCCAAATGTGTATCACGCTATCTTGTGGCCATGGCTGCGGCGGATCTGTTGGTTGCTGTCATTGACGTTTTACTTTATCGTATCAATGATCTATATTTCCCCACAACTTTTCTCTTCATTACTCATGTGTGTTCCTTCCACATGGTCCTTAACCACGCAGTCACAGACATCTCCGTGTGGTTAACCCTCTCGTTCACATTTGATCGATATTTGATGATTTGTTGCCACAAGCTGAGATCCAGATTTTGCACCGAGAAAACTGCAGCCAGGGTTATAGCAACTGTGTGTCCGCTGTTCTGCTGCAAAAACATCCCCTGGTACTTTGCATTCGAACCTTCTATATCAGTACACAATGTAGACTGGGGCTGTAAGGGAAAACACGAATTCACCATTGAACCCACATGGATATTATTCACCTGGATTCACCGATGTTTCCACCCTGGGCTCCCAATGTTCCTGATATTACTGCTCAACGCTCTAACAGTCGGGCACATTTTAAGGGCCAGTCAAGTCCGCAGGAATCTGAGAGGCAGCAAAAATGGTACGAATCAGAATGATACCGAGCTGGAAAGCAGAAGGAAGTCAATCATCTTGCTCTTTGCAATTTCCGGCAACTTCATTATGCTGTGGATGACGTATTTTATAGTATTCCTCTGGATACAGATAGGAAAACGGTTTTATTCTACCGGTTTCAGTGACCCGTTTTTGATCGCGGACCAAACCAGTACCATGCTCCTGCTTTTGAGTTGCTGCACAAACACGTGTATTTACGCGGTAACTCAGTCTAAATTCAGAGAGGAACTGAAGAGCGGGATAACATATCTGCCGAGAATTATGTCTAAATGTGTTAAGGGAGGAATCTAATGTAGAAACCATAATAAATAAATCACAGCAGCATTGTATCTCCCATTCCATCGATGCCAGCAATATTCTCGTGTGCATCTAACCTATCTCAGTGGAGCATCCAAAATATCCTGAAGTTTTCTACATTTTGCTTTAGTGAACAAGTCGGCAGATTTAGGCTGGGTTGGATACTGAGCGAGCTGATGGTCACGGGCTAAATCTCTCCTCTCAACGTACATAATAAGGTGTGTTCCGTCTTCAAATCTCCACAGAAGAACCTCTGCACAGAAAGACGGGTAATTATCAAGCTTCAGTTGGCGTTCAGTTTCTTGCACTCGCATTCCTCGTAGGAGCGCCCGTTGTTCAGCCACGCTGGTCATAGCCACAAACTAGACATTACTGTGTAGTTGGGAGCAATTACTTCAATGTTGAATGCCGCATGCGAGTTACAACAAGCCATGCGAGTTACAACTGAGTCACCCAGGGAGTTGCCGAGTGAAATGGCCCAGCATGTAGTCTCCTAATCTGAGGGAATACATTATTGCCATAGAGGGAGTACAGAGAAGGTTCACCAGACTGATACCTGGGATGTCAGGGCTTTCATATGAAGAAAGAATGGATAGACCCGGCTTGTACTCGGTAGAAGTTAGAAGATTTGGGGGGAGATCTTATAGAAACTTACAAAATTCTTGAGGGGTTGGACAGGCTAGATGCAGGAAGATTGCTCCCGATGTTGGGGAAGTCCAGGACAAGGGGTCACTGCTTAATGATAAGAGGGAAATCCTTTAAAACCGAGATGAGAAGAACTTTTTCAACGCAGAGAGTGGTGAATCTCTGGAACTCTCTGCCGCAGAGGGTAATTGAGGCCAGTTCATTGGCTATATTTAAGAGGGAGTTAGATGTGGCCCTTGTGGCTAAGGGGGTCAGAGGGTATGGAGAGAAGGCAGGTACGGGATACTAAGTTGGATGATCAGCCATGATCATATTGAATGGCGAATGGTGCAGGCTCGAAGGGCCGAATGGCCTCTACTCCTGCACCTATTGACTATGTTTCTATGTTTCTATGATGACCTCACAATGGGTTACACAGGTGGCGCAGACGCCGCTGGTGGAAGAAAGGACCAGCCTGGAGATGATGTCGGACCCTTGACTGGAGACTGCGGCGGCCGAACTTGCGGTCCTCGGGGCGACGTCCGCTCGCACGCCCGCGGCATCGCTCAGGTCCGCCGCCCGGTGCCTGGTGGATCTGCCTCTGCCACCTTTCCCTTCCCCTCTATCCCCTCCCGCTCCCTACCTACCCCTCCCCCTCCCTATCAACTCCTCCTCCTCCCTATCTACCCCTCCATCTCCCTGCCTACCCCTCCCTCTCCCTAGCTACCCCGCCGCCTCCCTACCTACCCCTCTCCCTCCCAATCTACCGCTCCTCCTCCCTATCTACCGCTCCCCCGTCCTACCTACCCCTCCTCCTCCCTACCTACCGCTTCCCCTTCCTACATACCCTCCCCCTCCCTATCTACCCCCTTCCCCTCCCTATTTACCCCCTTCCTCTCTCTCTCGTCCCCACGCTCTCTGTCCCCCTCCCTATCTTCCCCCCCTCTCTGCCACGTCCCTCTCCGTTCCCTCCCTCTCTGTACCCCCTCTCAGCCCCTTCCCTCTCTGTTCCCTCTCCCTATCTTGCCCCTCCCTCTCTGTTTCCCCTCTCAGCCCTTTCGCTCTCTGTTCCCCCTCCCTCTCTGCCCCCTTCGTCTGTTCCACCTCCCTCACTGTCCCTCCTCCCTATCTACCCCTTCCCTCTCTGCCCCCTCCCTCTCTGCCCCAACCCTCTCTGCCCCCTCATTCTCTGCCCCCTTCTTCTCTTCCCCCTGCCTCTCTGTCCCCTCCCTCTCTGTCCCCCCCCCCCCCTCTCTGCCCCCTCCCTCTCTGGTCCCCCTTCCGTTTCTGTCGCCTCCCTCTCTGCCCCCTCCTTCTCTGCTCCCTCCCTCTCTGTCCCATCCCTCTCTCCCCCCTACCTCTCTGCTCCCCTCCCTCTCTTCCTCTTCCCTCTCTGCCGCCTCCCTCTCTGCCTCCCCTCCCTATCATCCCCCTCCCTCTCTTCCCTGTCCCTCTCAGCTCCACCCCTCTCTGTCCTCTGTCTCTCTGTTCCCCCTCCCTATCTGCCTCCCCCCTCTGCCGACTCCCTCTCTGCCCCTCCTCCCTCTCTGTCCCCTCCTTCTCTGCCCCCCTCCCTCTCTGCTCTCCCCCCTCTCTGCTCCTCCTCCCTCTCTGCCACCTCCCTCTCTGCCCCCTCCCTCTCTGGCCCCCCTCCCTCTCTGATCCTCCTCCCTTTCTACCTCCTCCCTCTCTTACCCCTCACTCTCTGGCCCTCCTCCCTCTCTTCCACCTCCCTCTCTACCCCCTCCATCTCAACCCCCTCCCCCTCTACCCCTCCCTCTCTTCCACCTCCTCTATGCCCCCTCTCTCTCTGCGCATCTCCCTCTCTGGCCCCTCCCTCTCATCGTCCCACCCACTGTGCCCCCCTCTTTCCCTTACCCCCTCCCTCTCTGTCCCTCCTCCCTCTATGCCCCCTCCCTCTCTTCCCCCTCCCTTTCTGCCCCCGTCCCTCTCTGCGCCTCCTACCTCCTTGTCCCCCTCCCTATCTGCCCCCACTCCATCTCTTCCCCCTCCATCTCTTCCTCCTCCCCCTCTGGCCCCCTCCCTCTGACTTTCTCCCTCACTGCCCCTCCATCTTTTCCTCCTCCCTCTCTTCCCCCTCCCTCTCTTTCCTTCCCACTATCTGCCCCCTTCCTCTATCCTCCCTCCCTCTCTTCCCCCTCCCTCTCTGCCTCCTTGCTCTCTGCCCACTCCCTCTCCGCCCTCCTCCCTCTCAACCCCCTCCCTCTCTGTCCCCTCCCTCTCTGCACTCTCCCTCTCTGCCATCTCCCTCTCTTCCTCCTCTCTCTCTGCCCCCCTCCCTCTCAGCCACCTCCCTCTCAGCCTCCCACCCTCTCTGCCTCCCACCCTCTCTGACCCCCTCCCTCTCTGACCCCCCTCCCTATCTGCCTCCTCCCACTCTTCCCACCTTCTTCTCTTCCCCCCTCCCTCTCTGTCTCTACTCCCGCTCTTAACCCCATCCCGCTCTGGCCCCTCCCTCTCTTCTCCCCTCCCTCTCTGTCCCCTCCCTCTCTGCCGTCTCCCTCGCTGCCCCCTCACTCTCTGCTCCCCTCCTCTCTGCGCTCCCCTCTCTTACCCCCTCCCGCTCTGTACCATCCCTGTCTTCCCCCTCCTCTCTGATTATCCCCGCTCTGCCCCCTCCCTCTCTGATCTTCCCTCTCTTCCTCCTCCCTCTCTGCCCCCTCCCTCTCTGCCCTCCCTCTCTGCCCCCTCCCTCTCTTCCTCCTCCCTCTCTGCCCTCCCTCTCTGCCCCCTCCCTCTATTTTCCCCTCTCTCTCTGTCCCCCTCCCTCTATTTCCACCTCCCTCTTTCTCCCCACCCTCTCTTCCCCCTCCCTCTCTGTCCCTCCTCCCTCTATTCCCCCTCCCTCTCTTCCCCCTCCCTTTCTGCCCCGTCCCTCTCTGCGCCCCCTACCTCCTTGTCCCTCTCCCTATCTTCCCCCCACTCCCTCACTTCCCCCTCCATATCTTCCTCCTCCCCCTCTGCCCCCTCCCTCTCTGACTTTCTCCCTCACTTCCCCCTCCCTCTTTTCCTCCTCCCTCTCTTCCCCCTCCCTCTATTTCCTTCCCACTTTCTTCCCCCTTCCTCTATCCTCCCTCCCTCTCTTCCCCCTCCCTCTCTGCCTCCTTGCTCTCTGCCCACCCCCTCTCCGCCCTCCTCCCTCTCAACCCCCTCCCTCTCTGTCCCCTCCCTCTCTGCACTCTCCCTCTCTGCCATCTCCCTCTCTTCCTCCTCTCTCTCTGCCCCCTCCATCTCAGCCACCTCCCTCTCAGCCTCCCACCCTCTCTGCCTCCCACCCTCTCTGACCCCCTCCCTCTCTGACCCCCCTCCCTATCTGCCTCCTCCCACTCTTCCCACCTCCCTCTCTTCCCCCCACGCTCTCTGTCTCCACTCCCGCTCTTAACCCCATCCCGCTCTGGCTCCTCCCTCTCTTCTCCTCTCCCTCTCTGTCCCCTCCCTCTCTGCCCCCTCCCTCGCTGCCCCCTCACTCTCTGCTCTCCTCCTCTCTGCGCCCCCTCTCTTACCCCCTCCCGCTCTGTACCCTCCCTCTCTTCCCCTCCTCTCTGATTATCCCCGCTCTGCCCCCTCCCTCTCTGCTCTTCCCTCTCTTCCTCCTCCCTCTCTGCCCCCTCCCTCTCTGCCCTCCCTCTCTGCCCCCTCCCTCTCTTCCTCCTCCCTCTCTGCCCTCCCTCTCTGCCCCCTCCCTCAATGGTCCCCTCTCTCTCTGTCCCCCTCCCTCTATTTCCACCTCCCTCTTTCTCTCCTCCCTCTCTGCCCCCTCCCTCTTTTCCTCCTCCCTCTCTGCCCCCTCCCTTCTGTCCCCTTCCCTCTCTTCCCCCTCTCTCTCTGTCCCCACTGCCTCTCTCACTCCCTCCCTCTCTGCCCCACCAATCTCTGGCCCATCCCCCTCTTCCTCCTGCCTCTCTTCCGCCCACCCTCTCTGCGTCCTTCCTCTCTGGCGCCACTCCCCTCTCTAACCTTCCTCTCTCTCTGCCCCCTCCCTCTCTTTCCCTCCCCTCCCTCTCTGCCCCCTCCCTCTCTGTCCCCTCGCTCCCTGCTCCCCCCCTCTCTGCTCTCCCCTCTCTGCTCACCTCCTCCTCTGTCTCCCCTCCCTCTCTGTATCCTACCTCTCTGGCCGTCCTCCCTCTCTTCCCCTCCCTCTCTTCCTCCTCCCGCTCTGCCCTCCCTTCCTCTCTGCCCCCTTCCTCTCTTACCCCTCCCTCTCTTTTCACCTCCCTCACTGCGCCCTCCCTTTCTTCCCCCTCCCTCTTTTCCCCCTTCCTCTATTCCCCCTCCATTCTGTCCCCTTCCCTCTCTTCCCCCTCTGTCTGCCCCCTACCTCTCTGTTCCCCCTCCCTCTCTTCCCCCTCCCTCCCTGCGCCCCCCCTCTCTGTCCGCTCTCCCTCTCTGAACCTCCCCGCTCTGTCCCCTCCCTCTCTGCTCCCTCCCTCTCTTCTCTCATCCCTCCCTGCCCCTCCCGCTATGTCTCCCCTCCATCTCTGTCCCGTCTCCCTCTCTGTCTCATCCCTCTTTTCCCCCTCCCTCTCTGCCCCCTCTCGGTTCCCCCTCCCTCTCTCACATCCTCCCTCTCTGATCCATCCCTCTCTTCCACCTCCCTCTCTGCCCCCTCCCTCTCTGCCCCTTCGCTCTCTGCTCCCCTCCCTCTGTCTTCTCCCTCTCTGCTCCCCCCTCCCTCTCTTCCCCTTCCCTCTCTGCTCCCCCTCTCTGCTCTTTTCTCTCTCCTCCCCTCCCTCTCTGGCCCCCTCCCTCTCTGTCTCCTCCCTCTCTGGCCCCCCTCCCTCTCTGATTATCCCCGCTCGGCCCTCTCCCTCTCTGTCCCCGGCCTCTCTGTCCCCCTCCCTCTACCGCACTCCCTCTCTCCCCTCTCCCTCTCTGCTCCCTCCCTCTCTGTCCCTGCTTCCTCTCTTCCCCCACCCTCTCTTCCCCCTTCCACTCCGGTCCCCATCACTCTCTTCCCCCTCCCTGTATGCCCCCGCCTCCGTCTCTTCTGCCTCCCTCTCTGCCTCCTAACTCTCTGACCCCTGCCTCCCTTTCCCTTCCGTCTCTCCCCCTCGCTCCATCTCTGCCCCCTTCCTCTCTGACCCCTCCCTCTCTTCCCTCCTCCCTCTCTGCTCCCCTCTTTCCCACCTCCCTCTCTTCCCCCTCCCTTATTCCCCCTTCCCTCTCTGCCACCTCCGTCTCTGACCCCTACCTCTCTGTATCTACTCCCTCTCTGCTCTCCCCCCTCTCTTGCCCTCCCTCTCTGCGCGATTCTCCCTCTCTGTCCGCTCTCCCTCTCTGAACGTCCCCGCTCTGCCCACTCCCTCTCTGCCCCCTCCCTCTTTTCCCGCTCCCTCTCTTGTTCTCCCTCTCCGTGTCCTCCCTCTCTTCCTCCCTCTCTGCGTCCTCCCTTTCTCTCCTCTCCCTCTTTTCCCCCTCCCTATTTCCCCCCTCCCTCTTTGCCCCATCCCACTCTGCCCCATACCTCTCTTCCCCCCGTTTCTCTCCCCCTCCCTCTCTGGCCTCCTCCCTCTCTGCCTCCTCCCTCTCTGCGCCCACTCCCTCTCTGACCTTCCTCCCTCTCTGCCCCCTTCCTGTCTGGCCCTCTCCCTCTCTGCCCTTTCCATCTCTGTCCCCCCTCCCTCTCTGCCCCCTCCCTCTCTGTCCCCCTCCCTTTCTTCCCCCTCCATCTCTGCTCTCTCCCTCTCTGCCCCGTCCCTCTCTGCGCTCCCTCCCTCCTTGTCTTCCTCCCTCCCTGGGCCCCCTCTCTCTCTGCCTTCTCCCTCTCTGGCCCCCTCCCTGTCTTCCCCCTCCATCTCTGCCCTCTCCCTCTCTGTCCCAGCACCTCTCTGCGCCCCCTCCCTCCTTGTCCCCCTCCCTATCTTTACCCCTCCCTCTCTGCCCCCTCCATCTCTGCTCCCTCCCTCTCTTCCCCTCTCCCTCTCTGCGCCCTCCCTCTCTGCCCTCCCTCTCTGTTCCCGCTCCCTCTCTGACCTATCCCTCTCTGTCCCCCCTCCCTCTCTGCCCCCCTCACTCTCTGTCCACCCTCCCTCTCTGTCTCCTCCCTCTCTGTGCCCCCTCCCTCTCTGTACCCCATCCCCCTCTGCCTCCTCCCCATCTGCCGCCTCCCTCTCTGCCTCCTCTTCCTCTGACCCCTCCTTCTCTCTCTGCCATCTCCCTCTGTGACCCATCCCTCTCTGCCCTCCCTCTCTGCCTCCACCCTATCTGCCGCATCCCTCTCTGTCCCCTCTCCCTCTCTTCCCCAACCCTCTCTGTCCCCCTCCCTCTCTGTCCCACCTCCCTCTCTGCCCCCTTCCTCTCTGCCCCCTCCCTCTCTGATCCCCCCCTCCCTCTGTCCTTCCCACTATCTTCCCCCTTCCTCTATCCCCCCTCCCTCTCTGTCCCCCTCCCTCTCTGTCCAACTTCCCTCTCTGCGTCCTCCCTCTCTGCCCCCTCCCTCTCTGACCCACGTCCCTCTGTCCTTCCCACTATCTGCCCCTTCCTCTATCCCCCCTCCCTCTCTGCCTTCTTCCTCTCTCCCCCCCTCCCTCTCAACCTCCTCCCTCTCTGGCCCCTCCCTCTCTGATCTTCCCAGCTCCGCCTCCTCCCTCTCTGCACCCTCCCCATCTGCCGCCTCCCTCTCTGCCTCCTCTTCCTCTGACCCCTCCTTCTCTCTCTGCCATCTCCCTCTCTGACCCATCCCTCTCTGCCCTCCCTCTCTGCCTCCACGCTATCTGCCGCATCCCTCTCTGCCCCCTCCCCCTCTCTTCCCCAACCCTCTCTGTCCCCCTCCCTCTCTGTCCCACCTCCCTCTCTGCCCCCCTCCCTCTCTACCCCCTCCCTCTCTGACCCCCTCCCTCTGTCCTTCCCACTATCTACCCCCTTCCTCTATCCCCCCTCCCTCTCTGTCCCCCTCCCTCTCTGTCCAACTTCCCTCTCTGCGCCCTCCCTCTCTGCCCCCTCCCTCTCTGACCCACCTCCCTCTGTCCTTCCCACTATCTGCCCCCTTCCTCTATCCCCCCTCCCTCTCTGCCTTCTTCCTCTCTTCCCCCCTCCCTCTCAACCTCCTCCCTCTCTGTCCGCTCTCCCTCTCTGAACGTCCCCGCTCTGCCCACTCCCTCTCTGCCCCCTCCCTCTTTTCCCGCTCCCTCTCTTGTTCTCCCTCTCCGTGTCCTCCCTCTCTTCCTCCCTCTCTGCGTCCTCCCTTTCTCTCCTCTCCCTCTTTTCCCCCTCCCTATTTCCCCCCTCCCTCTTTGCCCCATCCCACTCTGCCCCATACCTCTCTTCCCCCCGTTTCTCTCCCCCTCCCTCTCTGGCCTCCTCCCTCTCTGCCTCCTCCCTCTCTGCGCCCACTCCCTCTCTGACCTTCCTCCCTCTCTGCCCCCTTCCTGTCTGGCCCTCTCCCTCTCTGCCCTTTCCATCTCTGTCCCCCCTCCCTCTCTGCCCCCTCCCTCTCTGTCCCCCTCCCTTTCTTCCCCTCCATCTCTGCTCTCTCCCTCTCTGCCCCGTCCCTCTCTGCGTCCCCTCCCTCCTTGTCTTCCTCCCTCCCTGGGCCCCCTCTCTCTCTGCCTTCTCCCTCTCTGGCCCCCTCCCTGTCTTCCCCCTCCATCTCTGCCCTCTCCCTCTCTGTCCCAGCACCTCTCTGCGCCCCCTCCCTCCTTGTCCCCCTCCCTATCTTTACCCCTCCCTCTCTGCCCCCTCCATCTCTGCTCCCTCCCTCTCTTCCCCTCTCCCTCTCTGCGCCCTCCCTCTCTGCCCTCCCTCTCTGTTCCCGCTCCCTCTCTGACCTATCCCTCTCTGTCCCCCCTCCCTCTCTGCCCCCCTCACTCTCTGTCCACCCTCCCTCTCTGTCTCCTCCCTCTCTGTGCCCCCTCCCTCTCTGTACCCCATCCCCCTCTGCCCCCTCCCCATCTGCCGCCTCCCTCTCTGCCTCCTCTTCCTCTGACCCCTCCTTCTCTCTCTGCCATCTCCCTCTGTGACCCATCCCTCTCTGCCCTCCCTCTCTGCCTCCACCCTATCTGCCGCATCCCTCTCTGTCCCCTCTCCCTCTCTTCCCCAACCCTCTCTGTCCCCCTCCCTCTCTGTCCCACCTCCCTCTCTGCCCCCTTCCTCTCTGCCCCCTCCCTCTCTGATCCCCCCTCCCTCTGTCCTTCCCACTATCTTCCCCCTTCCTCTATCCCCCCTCCCTCTCTGTCCCCCTCCCTCTCTGTCCAACTTCCCTCTCTGCGTCCTCCCTCTCTGCCCCCTCCCTCTCTGACCCACGTCCCTCTGTCCTTCCCACTATCTGCCCCTTCCTCTATCCCCCCTCCCTCTCTGCCTTCTTCCTCTCTCCCCCCCCTCCCTCTCAACCTCCTCCCTCTCTGGCCCCTCCCTCTCTGATCTTCCCAGCTCCGCCTCCTCCCTCTCTGCACCCTCCCCATCTGCCGCCTCCCTCTCTGCCTCCTCTTCCTCTGACCCCTCCTTCTCTCTCTGCCATCTCCCTCTCTGACCCATCCCTCTCTGCCCTCCCTCTCTGCCTCCACGCTATCTGCCGCATCCCTCTCTGCCCCCTCTCCCTCTCTTCCCCAACCCTCTCTGTCCCCCTCCCTCTCTGTCCCACCTCCCTCTCTGCCCCCCTCCCTCTCTACCCCCTCCCTCTCTGACCCCCCTCCCTCTGTCCTTCCCACTATCTACCCCCTTCCTCTATCCCCCCTCCCTCTCTGTCCCCCTCCCTCTCTGTCCAACTTCCCTCTCTGCGCCCTCCCTCTCTGCCCCCTCCCTCTCTGACCCACCTCCCTCTGTCCTTCCCACTATCTGCCCCCTTCCTCTATCCCCCCTCCCTCTCTGCCTTCTTCCTCTCTTCCCCCCTCCCTCTCAACCTCCTCCCTCTCTGGCCCCTCCCTCTCTGATCTTCCCAGCTCCGCCTCCTCCCTCTCTGCACCCTCCCTCTCTGTCCCACCTCCCTCTCTGCCCCCCCTCCCTCTCTACCCCCTCCCTCTCTGACCCCCCTCCCTCTGTCCTTCCCACTATCTTTCCCCTTCCTCTATCCCACCTCCCTCTCTGCGCCCTCCCTCTCTGTCCCCCTCCCTCTCTGTCCCACCTCCCTCTCTGCCCCCCCTCCCTCTCTACCCCCTCCCTCTCTGACCCCCCTCCCTCTGTCCTTCCCACTATCTTCCCCCTTCCTCTATCCCACCTCCCTCTCTGCCCCCTCCCTCTCTACCCCCTCCCTCTCTGACCCCCCTCCCTCTGTCCTTCCCACTATCTTCCCCCTTCCTCTATCCCCCCTCCCTCTCTGCCTTCTTCCTCTCTTCCCCCCTCCCTCTCAACCTCCTCCCTCTCTGGCCCCTCCCTCTCTGATCTTCCCAGCTCCGCCTCCTCCCTCTCTGACCCCCTCCCTCTCTGCTCCACTCCCTCTCTGTCCCATCCCTCTTTGTCCCCTCCCTCTTTGTCTCCTCCCTCTCTGACCCCCACCCTCTCTGTCTTCCTCCCTCTCTTATTCTCCTCCCTCTCTTCCTCCTCCATCTCTGCCCCCTTCCCTCTCTGCCCCCACACTCTCTGTCCCTCCTCCCTCGCTTATCCCCCACCCTCTCTTCCCCCTCCCTCTCTGCTCTCCTCCCTATCTTCCCCCCTCCCTCTCTGTGTTCTCCCTCTCTGCTTCCTCCCTCTCTGATTATCCCCGCTCTGCCCTCTCCCTCTCTGTCTCCTCCCTCTCTGCCCTCCCTCTCGTCCCCCTCCCTCAATGGCCCCCTCCCTCTCTGGCCCCTCCCTCGCTGTCCCCCTACCTCACTATCCCCTCCCTCTCTCCCCCCTCCCTCTCTGCTCCCTCCCTCTATGTCCCTGCTCTCTCTCTGCCGCCACCGTCTCTGCCCCCTCCCTCTCTTCCCCCTCCCTCTCTTCTTCCTCCCTCTCTTCCCCCTCCCTCTCTGCCCCCTCACTCTCTTCCCCTCCCTCTCTTTCCACTCCCACTCTGTCCTCCCTCCCTCTCTGCCTCCTTCCTCTCTCACCCACTCCCTTTATTCCCTCTCCCTCTCCCCCCTCCATCTCTGCCCCCTCCCTATCTGTCCCCTCCCTCTCTTCCCTCTCCCTCTCTGCCCCCTCACTCTCTTTCCCTCCCTCTCTTTCCACTCCCTCTCTGCCTCCCTCCCTCTCTGCCCCTCCATCTCTGCCCCCTCCCTATCTGTCCCCTCCCTCTCTTCCCCCTCCCTCTCTGCCCCCTCACTCTCTTCCCCTCCCTTTCTTTCCACTCCCTCTCTGTCCTTCCTCCCTCTCTGCCCCCTTCCTCTCTGTCCCCCTCCCTCTATCCCCCCTCCCTCTGCCGCCTCCATCTCTGCTCCCTCCCTCTCTGCCTCCTCCCTCTCTGCGACCTCCCTCTCTGCCGCCTCCCATTTTGCTTCCTCCTTCTCTGTCCCACCTCCCTCTCTTCCCCCTCCCTCTCTGCCCTCCCCCTCTACGGTTCCCCCTTTCTCTCTGCCTCCTCCCTCTCTGCTCCCATTCCTCTCTCCCCCTCCCCATATGACCGCCTTTATCTCTGTCCCCTCCCTCGATGACCCCTCGCGCTCTGTCCTCCCTCCCACTCTGTCCCCCTCTCTCTGTCCCCCTCCGTCTCGTCCTTCTCCCTCTCTGCCGCCCCTCTCCCTCTGTCCCCTCCCTCTCTGAACCCCCTCCCTATCTGCCCCCCTCCCTCTCTGTTTTTCTCCCTCTCTGTCCCCTCTCTCTCTGTTCCCCCTCCCTATCTGTCCCCCTCCCTCTCTGTCCCTCTCCCTCTCTGACCCCCCACCCTATCCCCCCCTCCATCTCTTTCCCCCTCCCTCTCTTTTATCTCCCTATCTGCCCCCTCCCTCTCTGCCACCTCCCACCCTGGCCCCACTCCCTTTCTGGCCCCTCCCTCTCTGAGCCCCCTCCCTATCTTCCCCCTTCCTCTCTTCCCACTCCCTCTCTGGCCCCATCCTCTCTTTCGCCCTCCCTCTCTGCCCCCTTCCTTTCTTCTCCCTCCCTCTCTGCCCCCTCTCTCACTGCTCCCTCCCACTCTTCCCCACTCCCTCTATGTCCCCATCCCTCTCTGCCCCTGCCTCTCTGTCCCCTCCCTCTCTGTTCTTCCTCCCTCTCTGTCCCCCTCCCTCGCTACCCCCTCCCTCTCTGCCTTCCCTCTCTGCCCCCTCCCTCTCTGCTCCCTCTCTCTCTGTTCCCCCTCCCTCTCTGCCTTCTCCCTCTCTGCCCACTCCGTCTCTGTGCCCCCTCCCTCTCTACCCCCTCCTTCTCTGCTCCCCTCACTCTCTACCCCCTCCCTCTCTGCTCCCCTCCCTCTCTGTGCCTCCTCCCTCTCTGCTCCGCTCCCTCTCTGCCCCCTCCCTCTCAGACCCCCTCCCTCTCTGCCCATCTCCCTCCCTTCCCCCCTCCCTCTCTGGTTTCTCCCCAACCAGTGCAGCCCAAAGGATCTTGCAGTGTTCAATAAAAGCACAAAGGACTGTGTAAAGGGAGGGAGAAACCAGGGGCAGCGGGGAGCGAGAGTGCGGGGCCCGGGGCAGCGGGGAGAGAGAGTGCGAGGCAGCGGGGAGAGAGAGAGTCCGGGGCCCGGGGCAGCGGGGAGAGAGAGTGCGGGGCCCGGGGCAGCGGGGAGAGAGAGTGCGGGGCCCGGGGCAGCGGAGAGAGAGAGAGTCCGGGGCCCGGGGCAGCGGGGAGAGAGAGTGCGGGGCCGGGGGCAGCGGGGAGAGAGAGTGCGGGGCCCGGGGCAGCGGGGAGAGAGAGTGCGGGGCCCGGGGCAGCGGGGAGAGAGAGTGCGGGGCCCGGGGCAGCGGGGAGAATGAGTGCGGGGCCCGGGGCAGCGGGGAGAGAGAGTGCGGGGCCCGGGGCAGCGGGGAGAGAGAGTGCGGGGCCCGGGGCAGCGGGGAGAGAGAGTGCGGGGCCCGGGGCAGCGGGGAGAGAGAGTGCGGGGCCCGGGGCAGAGGAGAGAGAGAGTGCGGGGCCCGGGGCAGCGGGGAGAGAGAGTGCGGGGCCCGGGGCAGCGGGGAGAGAGAGTGCCCCAAGACAATGTTTCTTATTTACAATGTTTCTTATTTAATGTCCCTTGTCTAGTCTGAAATAAAGTTCATTATTGGATTAGAAGAAATATAATTGTGTGTGTTATATACATTTATATAATTTTCATGTATGTGTGTTTATAAACATTTTATTCCTTAACAAGAATCAACAGAATTATGAACTAACAGAATTATGAATCTAACCCTATAATAACGGACAAAAGGTCCCCCCCTGTCAATCACCCTGCGAGTCGGGTCGGTTCCGGTTGCTACAAAATCAACTCAAACACTGTTTGTGAGCCATTTAAAAAGAAATGATTTAAAAAACATTAAAAAAGACAATTACCAGAGTCAAATTTTATTCTTGACAAGAAGTTTGAACTGACAGATTTATGAATCTGACCCACACAAACTGTTGCCCCGCAACATTGATTACAGTGGGAGTCGGGTCGGGTTAGGTAGGCTCAGGTTGCTAAAATGGGCGTGGAAAATGCCCATGATCCCCTCCATAGCGTACTACACGTCAGTCCATTGCATTTAGCAGCAGTAGCCTATCTTGCTCTGCTATAAGATCTTTGCTATTAACATGGTAATAACACGATGTGTCTTCCCGTTGCAGCGATCTCTCCCCTAACACTATCCTGCAATATCTGCAATGAGGTAACAGAATAGCCGTGCCAGCAACAGGCTGAAATTCTCTGTACTTTTTCCTGAATTCTCGCCAGTATTCGAGTTACGATGAAAGAATGGGTCGCCACGTCCATAGATCGTATTTGAGGAAGTACATTCTTTCCATTGAGCAAGTTCAGCATAGGTTCATCAGGTTGGCGGGACTGACATTTGATGAAAGAATGGGTCGACTGGACTTGTATTCACTGGAATTTAGAAGGATGAGAAGGGATCTTGCTATTGAGGGAGTGCAGCGTCGGTTTACAAGGTTAATTCCAGGGATGGCGGGGCTTTCATATGCTGAGAGAACGGAGCGGCTGGGCTTGGACACTCTGAAGTTTAGAACGATGAGAGGATATATTTATTCCTTTTCCTGTCCTTTATCCTTTATTGTCATCTTGCAAAGCAACAGTTGTACAGTGCAAAATGAGAAGACGTTCCCAGGGAATCACTGAGCATCGCACATAAAACTTAAACATTTCACGTAGAGCCTCAGAGCCTGTGGAAGGAAGCTGTTTAGCAGTCTGGTTGTCCGGTCTTTGATGCTGCGGTATCGCTTTCCTGATGGCCGGAGATCTAGATGTTTGTGGAGTGGGTGCACTCATATAAGATTATTAAGGGTTTGGACACGCTAGAGGCAGGAAACATGTTCCCGATGTTGGGGGCGTCCAGAACCAGGGCCGCAGTTCAAGAATAAGGGGCAAGCCATTTAGAACGGAGATGAGGAAACACTCTTTCACCCAGAGAGTGGCGAGTCTGTGGAATTCTCTGCCTCAGAGGGTGGTGGAGGCCGGTTCTCTGAATACTTTCAAGAGAGAGCTTTGTTACAAGTTACAAGTTACATTTATTGTCACATACAACAATTGGTGCAGTGAAATTTGAGTTACCATGCAGCACACAAATAAGATAAACACAACACTATAGAGTTTAACATAAAACATCCCCCACAGCGGAATCAACGTTTCCCACTGTGAGAGAAGGCAACACAGTTCAGTCATCTTCTTCTTGTTCACCCGTGGTCGGGACCTATTGAGGCCTCTGCAGTCGCCGCTACGGCGGCCCGATGTTTCAGGCCCTCTCGCTGGGATGATTGGATGATCGGAGCTCCGGCGTCGGAACGAAAGAACACTCACAGAGGCTTGGAGCTTCTGAATCGGCCTCTTCCCACCCGGAGCCCGTGGGTTCCGGTCCACAGGTCGAGCTGGGTGGAGCTCCAACACTGGCGATCCTCGGCGAAAGATCCCAGGCTTCCGCAATGTTCAAGTCAGCGCCGCCCGCGGCTGGAATCTCCGCAGACCACAGCTCCACGGTGTTAAAGGCGGCAGGCCCAACACTACGGAGCTCCAACACGGCGATCCCGGTAAGGCATCGCCCGCTCCGCGATGGAATTCAGTGCTGTGCCGCCACTGAAGCTCTGGCCAGTCTCCGGCAGGAAAGCCCGCACCAATCCAGATGGTAGACCACGAGGGAAGGGGGAGGGGAGATGCGGCATCCAGAAAAGATGCATCCTCGACCAGGTAGTGAGTGAGAAGATGGTCCCCGCCCAACCCCACATTGAAAAGCTTAAAAGACTTCGAAAAACGAACTTTTAGACAGACTAAAAATAACAAAAAGGATGAAAGGACAGACAGCTGCTGGCGAGGCTGCCACGCTCGATGGCGCCACCACTCGACCAAGATAGGGCTCTTAAAGATAGCGGAGTCAGGGCATATGGGGAGAAGGCAGGAACGGGATACTGATTGTGGATGACCAGCCATGATCACATTGAATGGCGGTGCTGGATCGAAGGGCCGAATGGCAACTCCTGCACCCATTGTCTATGTTTCTATGTCAATGTTTTTCACTCCACATCACCGTCTACATCTCTCCTGCGACTCTCAGCCTGAGGAAGGGTCTCGACCTGGAAACGTCGCCCATTCCTTCTCTCCAGAGACGCTGCCCGTCCCGCTGAGTTACTGCAGCATTTTGTAGTCTTGACCCCCCTTGAGGTTTTATCTCAGGTTTGCAGCCTCTGCAGCTGCTGTCATTGTTTCCCCTCCCCCCCACCACGTGGTGTAAGAACCGGTCTCGCCGTGACAACCGTTGCTAGGGCTGGATGGGCTGCTCCGATTGGTGGAGGGCGCTGTCAGTCAGAGGGGCGGGGCTACGGCTCGACTTATAGGACGCGGCTCGGATTGGTCGGACGCATGGAGGGGCGGGACCTGGTCCTTTGTGACGTCGGGGCTGGGGGAGGCGTGACGTAACGCTGCCCGTCATTGAGGAAGGGGGCGGGACCTGGTCCTTTGTGACGAGGTACCGTCAGGAGGCCGAACTGCACCTGTCCACGTTCCCCACAGACGCTGCCCGACCCGCTGAGTGACTCCAGCACTCTGTCGCCTTCCTCCCATGATGCACGTCACCCCACACCCAGGTGACTCAGCGCCAATCACCTGCGGCCCCCTCGGTTTTGGGGATGGCGTCAGGGCGCTGGTTAGACAACAGGCAACAGGCGCAGGAGTTGCCATTCAGCCCTTCGAGCCAGCACCGCCATTCAATGTGATCATGGCTGATTATCCCCAATCAGTTCCTGCCTTCACCCCATATCCCCTGACTCCGCTATCTTTAAGAGCCCTATCTAGCTCTCTCTTGAACGCATCCAGAGAACCGGCTTCCACCGCCCTCTGAGGCAGAGAATTCCACAGACTCACCACTCTCTGTGTGAAAAAGTGTTTCCTCTTCTCCGTTCTAAATGGCTTAATTCTTATTATTAAACTGTGGCCCCTAGTTCTAGACTCCCACAACATCGGGAACATGTTTCCTGCCTTTAGTGTGTCCAAGCCCTTCACAGTGTTTTATGTTTCAATGAGATACCCTCTCATCTTTCTGAACTCCAGAGTATACAAGCCCATCTGCTCCATTTTCTCAGCAAATGACAGTCCCGCCACCCCGCGAATTAATCTTGTAAACATAGGCTGTACTCCCTCAATTACAAGAATGTCCTTCCTCATAGTAGGGGACCAAAACTGCTCACAATACTCCAGGTGCGGTTGTGGGTGGAGCAGATGCAGGAATATTGCTCCCGATATTGGGGAAGTCCAGAACAAGGGGTCACAGTTTAAAGATAAGCGGGAAATGTTTTAGGACCGAGATGAGAAAAATATGTTTCACACAGAGAGTGGTGAATCTGTGGATTTCTCTGCCACGGAAGGTAGTTGAGGCCACCGTTCATTGGCTATATTGAATAGGGGGTTAAAATAATGATAATTTTACAATGAAGTTACACGGAATAATATTTTATCAGGTCGTATAAACATGATGTTCGCGGCAGGGGCTGTATTAGAGAACAAATGTGTGATCTGAATATGAAACGAGACGTCACGGCGTTTTATTTGTGGAGATAGTGAAATCAAATACCATCGGACAACTTATAATGGATGTCTGAACATTTAGCCGTGATTTTCTACGTCTTTAACTCATTTGCGCTTCGTTTCATTAACATGACATGCTTACAGTAAACGATACAGTTATTTGCATCGAATTACATCGATGTAGATATTGCAGTTATGTTCATCATTTTCTATTTGACTGAAACGTCCCGCAGTAAATCAATAACATCAATTTTCACTTCATCATTTCAATTCATCAGTCAGTCACCGCTCTTGTCCTATCACTCTCGGTAACATCCCGCCAGTTGTAAATTGTAGAAATGTCTAATTTTCCCTATAGCTGTTCACACACACATTGTCAAGGTACCGGAACCGCCACACACGTACCTGAAATTCTGACCAGAGTCGCACAGAGACGGGACCTTCCTTCAGCCGTTTGCTCGCTGCAATGGATTCCCTGCGGCAGCGATGTTGCTGCTGTCACAAATGCTACAGAAGGCAACTGCTTCTCACGCGCAAGGACAGAACAATGCGTAGAGAATGAAACATTGAGCTTCCCCGTTGAGTAGACTATGTTTGTTCCTGCTAGGAGTGGATATCCACCCATGGTCGGCATTGTAATGTTGATGAAAATACCCTAATCTGAGGAAAGACATTCTTCCCACAGAGGGAGTACAGAGAAGGTTCACCAGATTGATTCCTGGGAAGTCAGGACTTTCATATGAAGAAAGACTGGATAGACTCGGTTTGTACTCGCTAGAATTTAGAAGATCGAGGGGGAATCTGATATAAACTTACAGAATTCTTAAGGGGTTGGACAGGCTAGGTGCACGAAGATTGTTCCCGATGTTGGGGAAGTCCAGAACAAGGGGTCACAGTTTAAGGATATGGGGGAAATCTTGTAGGACCGAGATTTGAAACACATTTTTCACACAGTGAGTGGTGAATCTCTGGAATCCTCTGCCACAGAAGGTATTTGAGGCCAGTTCATTTGGCTATATTTAAGAGGGTGTCAGATGTGGCTCTTGTGGCTAAAGGGATAAGGGGGTTTGGAGAGAGAGACAGGATACTGAGTTGGATGATCATATTGAATGGCGGTGCAGGCTCGAAGGGCAGAATGGCCTACTCCTGCACCTATTTTCTATGTTTCTATCTACCAATCAGCAGGTATTTGAGATGTTTGACGGGACAGGAACATCTGGGAACAACGCATGGTTGCGGCTTCGAGTCTAAACAAACTCTCTGGCCCATCAGTGTCAGTGGACACCTCTGTCCAGCACCGAGGGAGGAATGCAGGCGGACAGACACATCGAAAATAGGTGCAGGAGTAGACGCCATTCAGCCCTTCGAACCTGCACCGCCATTCAATATGATCATGGCTGATCATCCAACTCGGTATCCGGTACCTGCCTTCTCTACACACCCCCTGATCCCTTTAGCCACAAGAGTCACCCACATCTAACTACCCCTTAAATATAGCCAATGAGCTGGCCTCAACTACCTTCTGTGGCAGAGAATTCCAGAGATTCATCACTCTCTGAGTGAAAAATCTTTTTCTCATCTCAGTCCTAAAAGTAGGTATGTTGCAAAGCCTACCTGAAGCGTCGCTGAAAATCTGTCCCAGCCCGTGTGCGCGATTTTGGCGCTGTTTAGAGGGGACGGGTTTAAAACGCGATTTTCACTAGGCTGTTCCAATCGAAGATGTTCAGCCTAGTAAATCATTAACGGAAAATCGCTGAAAGACCCCGTCGCAAAAGGTATTATTAGTGTTTATGCCCTTGTATAATAGTTATAATAGTTTAAAAATCACTCTCTAAACCCGCGACCTCACGCAACCACAGGGCCGCATGGAGCTGTATACAGAAGGTATGTAGCTTATTTTTATATTAAAAAGGGCTTCTTAAGAACCCTTTATACAAAGTTTACTATTGCGAGTAGCTCATTTTGGGCTCTTTATATCCCGCAGTATTTTTCTGGGCATTTGGGGCACAAATCTACCGCAATGTGAACGTTCTAACCCAGCGCGTTCACAGGATCCCACTAGAAAGCTGATTTAAATGGACTTTAATTTACAGCAATTGAGCACTAAATTCCTTCCATTTGACCTAAAAATTAATGTAAATGAGATTTAAAAATCATGTCTTATTGTGAATTATTTACGAATATTATTTGGACACTTGGGCTATTTAAAAATGTTAATCATTTATTAAGAAATGGATACATGTTTAGATCTAGTAATTGAAGTTTGACATTAGCTACACTTGGGTAACTAACTAATTATATGTTTTAATTTCAGGTCATCCAAGTAAGATTATTTTATATTTGTTTCAGAATGGTTCAATCTACGACAACTGAAAATTTCATTCAGTTCTATTAATTTTTAAGAAGGTTATGGGCTTTTGACAGAACGCGATCACAGCTTTTTTGTTATGTCCTTAGAAAACCAATAGGGAACAAGATGCTAATTTCGAGTATGAAAATGTCCATAACTTTTTTAATACTTGAGATATGAAAGTGAATTGGGTGTCAAATTTAACTTCTTTTTATGCTTTATCTGATGGGATAAATTACAGACTTGATTTTTTAAATCTCAAAATTTTGTAACATTGCTACTAAAAGACTTCCCCCTTATCCTTAAACTGTGATCCCTTGTCCTGGACGTCTCCATCATTGGGAACAATCTTCCTGCATCTAGCCTGTCCAACCCCATAAGAATTTTGTAAGTTTCTATAAGATTCTCCCTCAATTTTCTCAATTCTAGCGAGTACAAGCCGAG
This sequence comes from Leucoraja ocellata, assembly GCA_036785375.1. Taxonomy (NCBI): domain Eukaryota; kingdom Metazoa; phylum Chordata; class Chondrichthyes; order Rajiformes; family Rajidae; genus Leucoraja; species Leucoraja ocellata. The sequence goes on from JAWMAR010002337.1 coordinate 113,992, forward strand.
TCTATCCAATCTTTCTTCATATGAAAGTCCTGACATCCCAGGATTCAGTCTGGTATTCTGGATCAGATAGCACACCATCTGTCTGCTCAGATGGATGAGAAGGTTCCGGTATCAAAAACGTAAAGTTCCTCTCAGTAAAGACGGGATAATATAAACTGTTCTGCCATTCCCGACATCACTCTCTTCCGACCGATTTTCCACCAACTGATGCGCGTATGAACAGAGTAAACATATGATCCATGAATGGCGCGGCTTTTTGCCGGCACTAACAAAGTTGGATGATGCAACATATCTTTCGTTTTGTGAACTTCATATCTCTCTGCTACACATATATTTCTGATTGTTGTTTTTATTAAATATGGTCTTTGGTAAAGATTACGATCGCAATTTCCTAATTTGATGGAGCAAACTTCTATTAATAAATCACCGCTGATCACTTGCATCTTTTCACCCCAAACAGCAGCATCGCATATAGATATATAATTATTATTGCTCCTCTAGAGTTCCCCTTGCTGTGGACAACGTGTATCCTAGAACCATATAACCATATAACATTTGCAGCAAGGAAACAGACCATTTCGGCCCTTCTAGTCCTTCCGAACACTTCCTCTCACCTAGTCCCATCTACCTGCACTCAGACAATATCCATTCCTTTCCCGTCCATATACCTATCTAATTTATTTTTAAATGATCAAATCGAACCTGCCTCCACCACTTCCACTGGAAGCTCATTTCACACATCTATCATTCTCTTGGTAAAGAAGTTCGCCCTCATGTTGCCCTTAATTCTCAAATCATGTACTCTTGTTTAGATCTTCCCTACTCTCAATGTAAAAAGCGTATCCACGTCAACTATGTCTATCCCTCTCATAATTTTAAAGACCTCTATCAAGTCCCCCTTAACATTGTGCGCTCCAAAGAATAAAGAAGTATCTTGTTCAACCTTTCTCTGTAACTTAGGTGCTGATACCCAGGCAACATTCTAGTAAATCTCCTCTAGTGCTCTCACTAGTACTTTCACTATTTTGTTGACATCTTTTCTAAAATTTGGCGACCAAAATTGTACACCATTTTCCAGAATTGGCCTCAACAATGCGCTGTTCAATTTTAACATGACGTCTCAACTTCTATGCTCAATTCTACCCCTCGGCTTGTACTGGCTAGAATTTAGAAGATTGAGGGGAGATCTTATAGAAACTTATAACATTCTAATGGGCTTGGACAGGCTAGATGCAGGAAGATTGTTCCCGATGTTGTGGACGTTCAGAACAAGGAGTCACGGTTTAAGGATGAAGGGGTAATCTTTTAGGACTGAGATGAGAAAAACATTTTTCACACAGAAAGTGGTGAATCTCATGAATTCTCTGCCACAGAATGTAGTTGAGGCCAGTTCATTGGCTATATTTAAGCGGGTGTTAGATGTGATCCTTGTGGCTAAAGGGATAAGGGGATATGCAGAGAAGGCAGGTACAGGATACTGAGTTTGATGATCACCCATGATCATATTGAATGGCGGTGCAGGCTCGAAGGGCCGAATGACCTACACCTGCACCTATTTTCTATGTTTCTATATTTCTAGGATCAGGATATTGGCGATAAGATTGGATGTGATAATGGCATTGAAGGCGGAGCAATATCCGATCAATAAGCAGGAATACTTGTTATCTAAGTGTTCGAAATATGTTTAGTGGTCAAGGAAGTGGCGGCGTTCCCTGTCGACCTGTTGCGACTGTAGGTAAATGCAACTGGTCAAGTTGTCTGGGACGCTGGAGAGACTGGGCGCCATCACCAACATCTGGAGGTACTTGCCGGTGCTGGATGTCAGAGTAATAGGAGGATAGCTATGAAGGCACGCTACCTTTGCTTTCCCTTGCATTAGGGTGAGGGCCGTCTTCTTCAAGTAGGTTATACTCATAATCGAGTGGAGAGTAAAGATGCATTTAATGCATTGATCCCATCCCGTGCAAGCCTTACCGCAACTCACCGACATCCGTGCAGTTGTCTCGGGACTTCATCCTTGTCCGCAATAGCCTCGGGTTATTCTTAATAACTCTGCGAAGAACGTAAGTAGACATCTTGTACCGCTCAGGATCACTTGGCCTGGACGTTGCAGACATGAACATCACGTGGGAGTCGATGTTCCGTATAATCTGTTATGGAACCAACTATGGCGGTTTGTGATGCACCATCCCCAATACACTTGCTGACGAGGTCTGTGACAACTGAGGCTTATTCATATCGGTCAGCCGCAAAGTCCTGGCATATGGACACGTCCATCGACTCATAACTGTCTACTATATATACCTTACATACCTATAGTAGCAATGTTACAACATTTTGAGATTTAAAAAATCAAGTCTGCAATTTATCCCACCAGATAAAGCATAAAAAGAAGTTTAATTTGACACCTAATTTACTTTCATATCTCAAGTATTTGTTATGGCCATTTTCATACTCGGAAATTAGCATCTTGTTCCCTATTGACATAACAAAAAAGCTGTGATCATGGACAGTCAAAAGCCTATAACCTTCTTAAAAATTAAGAGAACTGAATGAAATTTTCAGTTATCATAGATTGAACCATTCTGAAACAAATATAAAATAATCTTACTTGGATGACCTGAAATTAAAGCATATAATTAGTCAGTTACCCAATTATAGCTAATTTCAAACTTCAATTACTAGATCTAAACATCTATCCATTTCTTAATAAATGATTAACATTTTTAAATAGCCTAAGAGTCCAAATAATATTCACAAATAATTCACAATAAAACATAATTTTTAAATCTCATTTACATCAATTTATGGGCCAAATGGAAGGAATTTAGTGTTCAATTGCTGTAAATTAAAGTCCATTTAAATCGGCTTTCCAGTGGGTTCCTGTGAACGCGCTGGTTTAGAACGTTCACATTGCGCTGGATTTGTGCCCCAAATGCCCAGAGAAATACTACGGGATATAAAGAGCTCAAAATGAACTACTCGCTATAGTAAACTTTGTATAAAGGGGTCTTAAGAAGCCCCTTTTAATGTAAAAGGGGGTACCGGTGGGGGCGCTGCACTGGCAGCAGCCCTGTCAGCAGCGTGTTAGTCTTTTCAACTTTTTTTATTTTTTTAGTATGTCTTAAAGTCTGTTTTTAGTGTTTCCTAGTGTGTTTTGTGTGGGAAGTGGTGTGGGGGGGTAAGGGGGAAACCGTTTCGGCCGCCTCCTCCATGGAGAGGCGACTTTTTCCCGGTCGCCTCCCCCGTGGCCTAACAGCGAGGATCGGCGCGGCCTTTCCCGGAGACGCGCCCGGGGCTCGGGGCTCCGGCGGCGGGTGCAGCATGGACTGTCAGCACGGAGCTGGGGCTCGCTGGAGGGGAGCGCTCCGTTCCGTTGGCCCGCAGCAGACGGCAGCCTGAAGCCGCGGTCTGCACAGCTCCAGCTGGCGCGGCGTCTACAGCCCGGGATCCCTCGTGGGGGACCCGGGGGGAAGAAGAAGCATCCACCGCCGGCCCGCGGCCAACTTCTACCGCGGGTCCGGTATGGACTTACATCACCCCTGGAGGGGAGCTTCGACCGCCGGCCCTGCAGACTGCGGTGCTTACGGCTGCGACATGGCGGGAACTTTAAATCTTCGGCCACCGGCCTGCGGCCTACACCAACTAAAAGCCGCGGTCTCCGGTGGGGAGGGGCCGACTCTGGACTTACATGGACTTGTACCTTGTCCTTTTACCATCTGGACGCCCGCAGCAACGGCTGCGGAGGGTTGAGGTCCCGACCACGGGGGGAAATGGAGGAGGACTGGCCAAATTGTGTGCCTTCCACCACAGTGACGAATGCTGTGGTGGATGTTTATGTTAAAAATTTATTGTGTTTTTGTGTGTGCCCTTTATCATTGTATCGCTGCTGACGTATCATTTCACTTGCACTTTTTGTGCAATGTGACAAATAAACCGTTATATGCTTTATAACCGTTGTTTGCTTTATAAAACCCTGGGGCTGCGAGAGGTCGCGGGTTGAGAGAGTGATTTTAAAACTATTATAACTATTATTCGAGGCCTATAAAACTAATAATACCTGTTGCGACGGGGTCTTTCAGTGATTTTCCGTTCATGATTTACTAGGCTGAACATCTTCGATTGGAACAGCATAGTAAAAATCGCGTTTTAAACCCGCCCACTCTAAACAGCGCCAAAATCGCGCACACGGGGTGGGGCAGATTCTCATCGACGATTCAGGTACGTTTTGCAACATACCTACCTATAGAGTGCTCGTACTCAAGAGAAAACCCGTGTCCCCTCCTTACCTATCCCAACGTCGTCATCCGCACCGGGACATGCATGACACTTGCAGTGTCCTAGCAACTCGAGGACTCGCATGTCTTTGCAAAACACATGCAGAATACATGTATGTAAGACATATTGGTAGGTGTGGGAGAGTTGGGCCGAACGCCCTGTTTTCACAATGTATGGCTCTATGATTCTATGAACCCACGACTACATTTGCTGCCATCCACTCCCAATATTGTGATTCACTGAACTCGCAATACTGTCCCGGCTTTGCATGTATCGTTATTCTTCTAGTAACCTCTAGCGAGTCGAAATTGATATTGATTCGAATCTAGTTGTATCACTGCGAGTCTAGCGAAACTTTGAAAGTTTGTTACAGCTTGTTGGATTTAGTTTGAGCTTTGGCAGAGAAGCACCGTTTTACAGAATAAGAGAAGCGAGGCCGCACTTGTTGAACGTGTTACTATATAGCATTCAAATTCCGACATTTAAATCAGAATAGAGGGAAATTATGTAAATATATAATCTTAAATTCAGGTATTTCCACTTAGATAAAAACATCATTAGTGGTTATAGGTCGTGTGGTGAAATCATGGCTGTGAATATTGTTGATACGATGTTCAGATACCATGAAGTGATGTTAATGTTCTTGTTTGTGTCTTCGTGATCTCAGGGGAAGACGATCTCGAGTAGATATGAAGCCTTGCTATGCAACGCGCTGTCAGTTGCATTCCAGCATCGAACTCTGAGCTTCTCTCTCACGTCTCTCCAGGATGAGAATTATATTCACCGATTATCCGTTTTATGTGCATCTTCCTATAATCCAGGCACAAATGATTTATTACCCGATTATAGCAGTGCTTGGAATTCTTGGTAAGTAATTGGATCTATGTTATGAATCGTCAATAAGAGCATTTTTCCTACTCCATTCTTGGCAGATAAGTGGCGTTTAGATGTCCCTGTCCTCCAATCCATTGAAAGACGACTACAGCCGTGTTTGTGAAGGGCTGAACTCAGCAATACCTCGTTTCGGTCAACTGAATAGTACATTTTCAATAGCAAATGCTGCAGTTGGTTGAACTGATTTAATGTATTTCATTAATGTTCTGTTTGACTGAAACTTCCTGCAGTCAATAAAATATATTGTGTTTACATTATAGTATCCATTCATCGGCTAGACACTGTTCCTATCCGGTGACACCAGGTGACGTCTCGTCATGTATAGGTGTATTAAGCCTCGCTTCCTCGACGCCTATGTGCACACATATATCGTGAGCCGTTCGGTTGCAATATATACACTCTGGTTTTTGATCAAACATGACCCCGGCTGCGGTACCGTTGGCCATAATGCCTCCACTGTTTCACACCCAGGTGAAGGATAATATTCATCAACATTGCAATGCCTGCCGTGGGTGGCTATCCACTCATAGCAGAAACAAACATAGTCTACTCAACGTTCAATGTCCAATGTTTCATTCTCGAACGCATTGTTCTGTCCTTGCGCGTGAGAAGCAGTTGCCGTCTGTAGAATCTGTGACAGAAGCGACATCGCTGCCGCAGGGAATCCATTGCACCGAGCAAACGGCTGAAGGAAGATCCCGTCTCTTTGCGACTCTGGTCAGAATCTCAGGTACGTGTGTGGCGGTTCCGGTATCCTAACAATGCGTGTGTAAACAGCAATAGGGAAAATGAGGCATTTATACAATTTGTCACTGGCGAGATGTTACCAAGAGTAATCGGACAAGAGCGGTGACTGACTGATGAATTGAAATGATAAAGTGAAAATAATCGATTTTATTGATTTACTGCGGGACGTTTCAGTCAAATAGAAAATGATGAACATAACTGCAATACCTACATCGATATGATTCGATGCAAATAACTGTATCGTTTACTGTAAGCATGTCATGTTAATGAAACGAAGCGTGAATGAGTCAAAGACGTAGAAAATCACGGCTACATTTTCAGACATCCATTATAAGTTGTCCGATGGTATTTTATTTCACTATCTCCACAAATAAAACGCCGTGGCGTCTCGCTTCATTTTCAGATCACATATTTCTTCTCTAATACAGCCCCTGCCGCGAACATCATGTTTATCCGACCTGATAAAATATTATTCCGTGTACATTCATTGTAAAACTATCATTATTTTCATTCACGCATCTATTGCGATTCCATTCGCCCGTCAACATTGGCGACAGTCCTAACAGTGGAAATGCTTTTCATTCTCGTCGCCCAACCTCAAGTCGCTGCCTCAAAAAGGCTGGCAGTTTATCAAAGACCCACACCATCCTGGCCACACACTCATATTCCTGCTACCTTCAGGTAGAAGGTACAGGAGCCTGAAGACTGCAACGACCAGGTTCAGGAATAGCTACTTCCCCACAGCCATCAGGCTATTAAACCTGGCTCGGACAAAATTCTGATTATTAATAACCCATCATCTGTAATTTGCATTAGATCAGTTTATTTATGCATGTGTGTATACATTTATATAAGGGTATATGGACACACTGATCTGTTTTGTAGTGAAACCCTACTATGTTCTGTTGTGCTGAAGCAAGGCAACAATTCCATTGCCCTATCAGGGACACATGACAATAAACTCACTTGAGCTTGATCCGTTAAACATTTTGTGCGGTGGGCCGCTCGCCCTGTCATGAATGTCTATGCTCAACTCTAATCTTAATGTGAAATCGCGTGTTATATGGGGGGACCCTGTAACCTACACTGCTCATACACCGTGTCGATGTTTGATTCTTTCCTAACACAGCTAATGTGATATCCATTCTGATCCTGTCCCGGGGAAAGTGCGGTCTCTCCAAATGTGTTACACGCTATCTTGTGGCCATGGCTGCGGCGGATCTGTTGGTTGCTGTCATTGAAGTTTTACTTTTTCGTATCAATGATCTATATTTCCCCACAACTTTTCTCTTCATTACTCAAGTGTGTTCCTTCCAACGGGCCATTAACCACGCAGTCGCAGACATCTCCGTGTGGTTAACCCTCTCGTTCACATTTGATCGATATTTGATGATTTGTTGCCACAAGCTGAGATCCAGATTTTGCACCGAGAAAACTGCAGCCAGGGTTATAGCAACTGTGTGTCCGCTGTTCTGCTGCAAAAACATCCCCTGGTACTTTGCATTCGAACCTTATATATCAGTACACAATGTAGACTGGTTGTGTTATGTAAAACAAGAATGCCACATTGAACCCACATGGATATTATTCAACTGGATTCACCGATGTTTCAACCCTCTGCTCCCAATGTTCCTGATATTACTGCTCAACGCTCTAACAGTCGGGCACATTTTAAAGGCCAGTCAAGTCCGCAGGAATCTGAGAGGCAGCAAGAATTGTGCGAATCAGAATGATGTCGAGCTGGAAAGCAGAAGGAAGTCAATCATCTTGCTCTTTGCAATTTCCGGCAACTTCATTATGCTGTGGATGACGTATTTTATAGTATTCCTCTGGTCACAGATAGGAACACGGTTTTATTCTACCGGTTTCAGTGACCCGTTGTTTATCGCGGACCAAACCAGTTCCATGCTCCTGCTTTTGAGTTGCTGCACAAACACGTGTATTTACGCGGTAACTCAGTCTAAATTCAGAGAGGAACTGAAGAGCGGGATAACATATCTGCCGAGAATTATGTCTAAATGTGTTAAGGGAGGAATCTAATGTAGAAACTATAATAAATAAATCACAGCAGCATTGTCTCTCCCATTCCATCGATGCCAGCAATATTCTCGTGTATATCTGACCTATCTCAGTGCAACATCCAAAATATCCTGAAGATTATTGCTGGGCTAAATCGTAATCACGCATGAACACAACTTAATTTAAAACCTTGTTGGGCGGGACGTTTGTTTTAGAAAGCAAAATATCTCTCCTCTCAACTTGTACATAATAATGTGTGTTCCGTCTTCAAATCTCCACAGAAGAACCTCTGCACAGAAAGACGGGTAATTATCAAGCTTCAGTTGGCGTTCAGCTTCTTGCACTCGCATTCCTCGTAGGAGCGCCCGTTGTTCAGCCACGCTGGTCATAGCCACAAACTAGACATTACTGTGAAACTGGGAGCAATTACTTCAATGTTGAATGCCGCATGCGAGTTACAACAAGCCCTGTCCCACAGTATGAGTTCATTCCTAAAATCTCCCGAGTTTGTCCTGATTCGAACTGGGAGATTTACGGTAATGGCCACTCGTCGTTACTCGGAGCTCTCGTGGACATTTTTCATCACGTTGAAAAATCTTCACGAGTCTTCCCGTGCTTACCTTCCGTTGGAGAGTGTTCCCGAGTACCTGCCGTTAGCGCTCAGGTTCGTCCCCGAGCTCCGGCGCACCCGCTACGTTCATTCTCCGTGCTTACCACTAGTTGATTTTATGTTTAAACTCGGGAGTGCTCTTGGAATGAACTCGCACCGTGGGACAGGGGTAGGCTGCAGGAGTGCCGTCCAGGGATGTAGGTCAGGAATAATATCTCAGCCTGGATCCGCTCCGACAGTCAAAGGTCATGTCCACACATCCGACATCAACTCGCTGTTATATTCCCGCTTTGAAATTAACCGTCCCAGGTTCTCCCGTTTATCTGTACAGTGGGGGGAAAGCTAATGGACAATTCACTAATCGGCAGGTTTACAGGTCACCCGTGGAGCCAATTTGTGATTATTAGCCTCACTCTAAAAATAGAGGAAACCGAAAGGTCTGGGTAGGATTGGGAAGGCAAAGTAATGCATGCAGCAAGCTGGAGACCAGGTTGGTTCACGCGGGCTGAGCGAAGGTGTTCCGCCAATCGATCGCCCAGTCTGCGTTTGGTCTCGTCAATGTATAAGCGTCCACATGTTGAACAACAGATACATTAGATGAGGTTGGAGAAGGTACAAGTGAACACCTGTCTAACCTAAAAGGACTGTGGGGATACCTGGACAGAGTCGAAGGAGGAGTTATAGCGACAGGTGTTGCATCGTCTGCGGTTACAGGGGAAGGTACCGGGGGCGGGGGGGAGGGGGGGGGGGGGGGGGGTGGATGAATTACCCAGGGAGTTGCGGAGTGAAATGTCCCAGCATGTAGTCTCCTAATCTGAGGAAATACATTCTTGCCATAGAGGGAGTACAGAGAAGGTTCACCAGACTGATACCTGGGATGTCGGGACTTTCATATGAAGAAAGACTGGATGGACCCGGCTTGTACTCGGTAGAAGTTAGAAGATTCTGGGGG
>JAWMAR010002337.1:123691-145521 GCA_036785375.1 Leucoraja ocellata
GGTATGGAGAGAAGGCAGGTACAGGATACTGAGTTGGATGATCAGCCATGATCATATTGAATGGCGAACGGTGCAGGCTCGAAGGGCCGAATGGCCTCTACTCCTGCACCTATTGTCTATGTGTCTATGTCTATGTTTCCCCGCTCCTTGTACCCCTCAGCCTCTCCCCCTCCTCTCTCTCTATCCCCTTCTCTCACTGGCACCCCTCCCCCCCCCCTCCCCCCCTCTCTCTCCCTCCTCTCTCTACATATTACACTCTCTCTCTCCCCCTCCTGATATTTCATGGATACGGGGAGGGAAACGTTCATTTTGTCGCTCTCCGCTGGGAACAGGAGCCAAAAGTCGACCATCTTGAAACCCTCTCTCTTTCCCCCGCTCTTTCCTTTCCCTCTCTCTCTCTCTCCCTCCCAATCTATCTCTCTCTTCCCCTCTCTCTCACCCTCATTCTTACCCAACTCACAATCTCCCCAGCACTTTCTCCCCTCTGTCTCTCCTTGTCTTTCTCCACCCCCCCAACACTCACCACCCTCTTTCTCCCCACTCTCCCCCTCTCTTTTCCGCCCTCTCTCCATCCTCTCTCCCCTCTCTCCCAGTCCAAGTACAGGGAGCAGGTGAAGAGCGCGGTGAAATATCCGCTCAACTCAGTGTTTCGGCTCATTAACAAATCCGCCCCTTGAGCCCATCCCAGTGGTGGCCGCGGTCTCTCCGCTCCGGCTGCTGACATTACCGCCGGATCTTCTGTCTGTACCGTGTCCCACCCTGGGACCTCCAGCCCGTCACTGCGAGAACCGTCTCATTTACTCAATCGTCCCGTCTTCCTCCGCAGTGGGGACCGGTCTGGGGTCAAGTCAAGTCAAGTCAAGTCTATTTGTCACATACACATACGAGATGTGCAGTGAAATGAAAGTGGCAATGCTCGCGGACTTTTGTGCAAAAAGACAAACAACAAAACAACCAAACAAACTATAAACACAATCACAACACACATATTCTTTTACATAATAAATAATGGAAGGAAAAACGTTCGGTAGAGTTAGTCCCTGGTGAGATAGGCGTTTACAGTCCGAATTGCCTTTGGGAAGAAACTCCTTCTCAACCTATCCGTTCTCACCGCATGGCAACGGAGGCGTTTGCCTGACCGTAGCAGCTGGAACAGTCCGTTGCAGGGGTGGAAGGTGTCTCCCATGATTTTCTTTGCTCTGGAGTTGCACCTCCTGTTGTATAGTTCCTGCAAGGGTGCGGGGCCCGGGGCAGCGGGGAGAGAGAGTGAGGGGCCCGGGACAGCGGGGAGAAGGAGGGCGGGGCAGCGGGGAGAAGGAGTGCGGGGCCCGGGGCAGCGGGGAGAGAGAGTGCGGGGCCTGGGGCAGCGGGGAGAAGGAGTGCGGGGCCCGGGGCAGCGGGGAGAGAGAGTGCGGGGCCCGGGGCGGCGAGGAGAGGGACATAAGAGTAGGTATGTTACAAAACCTACCTGAATCGTCATTGGGAATCTGCCCTCAGCCATGTCGGCGATTTTGGCGCTGTTTGGAGGGGGCGGGTTTAAAACGCGATTTTTCTAGGCTGTACTAATCGCACATGTTCAGCCTAGTAAATCATTAACGAAAAATCGCTGCAAGACCCGGTCGCAAAAGGTATTATTAGTTTTATAGGCCTCGATAATATAGTTATAATAGTTTTAAAATTACTCTCTGATTTCGCAACCTCTCGCAGCCCCAGGGTTTTATAAAGCAAACAATTAAAGGTATGTACCTTATTTTTACATTAAATGGGGCATATATATAACCCTATATATCAAGTTATCTATAACGAATAGTTCATTTTGGGCTTTTTATATCCCGCAGTATTTTTCTCGGCATTTGAGGGCACTAATCCAGCGCTATGTCAACGTTCTAAACCAGCGCGTTCCACATGAACCCACTAGAAAGCCGATTTAAATGGGCATTTATTTACAGCAATTGAACACTAAATTCCTTCCATTTGGCCTATAAATTAATGTAAATTAGATATAAAAATCATGTTATATTGTGAATTATTTGTGAATAATCTTTGGACACTTAGGCTATTTAAAAATGTTAATCTTTCCTTAAGAAATGGGCGTTTGACTATCCAAGATCACAGCTTTTTTGTAATGTCCATTGAAAATCAATAGGGAACAAGATGCTAATTTCCGAGTATGAAAATGGTCATAACTTTTTTAATACTTGAGATATGAAAGTGAATTTGGTGTCAAATTAAACTTATTGTTATGTTTATCTGATGGGATAAATTGCAGACTTGATTTTTTAAATCTCAAAATTTTGTAACATTGCTAATAAGAGGGGGGACATTGTAGTAAGGGGGCAGGCGAGAGAGTGCCGGGGGGATAAGGCCTAGTGTGTGTGAAGTTGCAGGGAGGTTTACAATGTTTCTTACTTACAATGTTTCTTATTTAATTCTTACAAAAAGTCCCCCCTGTCAATCACCCTGCGAGTCGGGTCGGTTCCGGTTGCTACAAAATCAACTCAAACACTGTTTCTGAGCCATTTAAAAAGAAATGATTAAAAAAACATTAAAAAAAGACAATTACCAGAATCAAATTTTATTCTTGACAAGATGTTTGAACTGACAGATTTATGAATCTGACCCACACAAACTGTTGCCCCGCAGCATTGATTACAGTGCGAGTCGGGTCGGGTTAGGTAGGCTCAGGTTGCTAAAATGGGGGTGGAAAAATGCCCATGATCCCCTCCATAGCTACTACACGTCAGTCCATTGCATTTAGCAGGAGTAGCCTATCTTGCTCTGCTATAGGATCTTTGGGCAGGTCCAGGTCCAGTGCCGCAAGGTGGGGGCGGTACCTGGTCCTTTGTGACGCATGGAGGGGGCGGTACCTGGTCCTTTGTGACGCATGAGGGGGCGGTACCTGGTCCTTTGTGACGCATGAGGGGGCGGTACCTGGTCCTTTGTGACGCATGAGGGGGCAGGTCCAGGCCACTCCTCATCGCCGGGAGCTCATGTGGGAACAGCCGCCGCCGCCGCCGCTCGGCCCCGCGTCCTTTCCCCTTCCACCCCCTCCTCCCCTCTCCAAGGACGATCCTGCGGCCGGCGCCTCGAGCCGTGTGGGCGGGGGGTATTTTAGGTCTCTGGCCCACCGAGTGTACCGCCCCTGTCGGCGAGAGGCGGTTATGCAGCATCTCTGGTCCACCATCTGTAGCGCCCCCCTCTCGGCGGGAGTCGGTGGTGCATCGTCCCTGGTCGTCCGAGTATAATGCCCCACCTGTCGACAGGAGGCCGAGCTGCACCTGTCCACGTTCCCCACAGACGCTGCCCGACCCGCTGAGTGACTCCAGCACTCTGTCACCTTCCCCCCATCATGCACGTCACCCCCCACCCAGGTGACTCAGCGCCAATCACCGGCGGCCCCCTCGGTTTTGGGGATGGCGTCAGGGCGCTGGTTAGACAATATGTGCAGGAGTTGCCATTCGGCCCTTCGAGCCAGCACCGCCATTCAATGTGATCATGGCTGACCATCCCCAATCAGTTCCTGCCTTCTCCCCATATCCCCTGACTCCGCTATCTTTAAGAGCCCTATCTAACTCTCTCTTGAACGCATCCGGAGAACCGGCCTCCACCGCCCACTGAGGCAGAGAATTCCACCGACTCACCACTCTCTGTGTGAAAAAGTGTTTCCTCGTCACCGTTCTAAATGGCTTAATCCTTATTATTAAACTGTGACCCCTGGTTCTGGAATCCCCCAACATCGCGAACATGTTTCATGCCTTTAGTGTGTCCAAGCCCTTCACAATGTTATATGTTTCAATGAGATACCCTCTCATCTTTCTGAACTCCAGAGTATACAAGCCCATCTGCTCCATTTTCTCAGCATATGACAGTCCCGCCATTCCGCGAATTAATCTTGTAAACATAGGCTGTACTCCCTCAATTACGAGAATGTCCTTCCTCAAATTAGGGGGACAAAACTGCTCACAATACTTCAGGTGCGGTTGTGGGTGTGGCAGATGCAGGAAGATTGCTCGCGATATTGGGGAAGTCCAGAACAAGGGGTCACAGTTTAAAGATAAGCGGGAAATGTTTTAGGACCGAGATGAGAAAAATATGTTTCACACAGACAGTGGTGAATCTGTGGATTTCTCTGCCGCAGAAGGTAGTTGAGGCCACCGTTCATTGGCTATATTGAAGAGGGGGTTAAAATAATGATAATTTTACAATGAATTTACACGGAATAATATTTTATCAGGTCGGATAAACATGATGTTCGCGGCAGGGGCTGTATTAGAGAACAAATGTGTGATCTGAATATGAAACGAGACGCCACGGCGTTTTATTTGTGGAGATAGTGAAATCAAATACCGTCAGACAACTTATAATGGATGCCTGAAAATGTAGCCGTTATTTTCTACGTCTTTAACTCATTTACGCTTCGTTTCATTAGCATGACATGCTTACAGTAAACGATACAGTTATTTGCATCGAATTACATCAATGTAGGTATTGCAGTTATGTTCATCATTTTCTATTTGACTGAAACGTCCCGCAGTAAATCAATAAAATCGATTATTTTCACTTCATCATTTCCACACATCAGCCACTCACCGCTCTTGTCCTATCACTCTCGGTAACATCTCGCCAGTTGTAAATTGTAGAAATGTCTCATTTTCCCTATTGCTGTTTACACACACATTGTCAGGATACCGGAACCGCCACACACGTACCTGAGATTCTGACCAGAGTCGCACAGTGACGGGACCTTCCTGCAGCCGTTTGCACGGTGCAATGGATTCCCTGCGGCAGCGATGTCGCTTCTGTCACAGATTCTACAGACGGCAACTGCTTCTCACGCGCAAGGACAGAACAATGCGTCGAGAATGAAACATTGAGCTTCCCCGTTGAGTAGACTATGTTTGTTCCTGCTAAGAGTGGATGTCCACCCATGGCAGGCATTGTAATGTTGATGAATAATACCCTAATCTGAGGAAAGACATTATTCCCACAGAGGGAGTACAGAGAAGGTTCACCAGATTGATTCCTGGGAAGTCAGGACTTTCATACGAGGAAAGACTGGATAGATTCGGTTTGTGCTCGCTAGAATTTAGAAGATCGAGGGGGAATCTGATAGAAACTTACAGAATTCTTAAGGGGTTGGACAGGCTAGGTGCACGAAGATTGTTCCCGATGTTGGGGAAGTCCAGAACACGGGGTCACAGTTTAAGTATATGGGGGAAATCTTGAAGGACCGAGATTTGAAACACATTTTTCACACAGTGAGTGGTGAATCTCTGGAATCCTCTGCCACAGAAGGTAGTTGAGGCCAGTTCATTGGCTATATTTAAGAGGGTGTCAGATGTGGCCCTTGTGGCTAAAGGGATCAGGGGGTTTGGAGAGAGAGACAGGATAGTGAGTTGGATGATCATATTGAAAGGCGGTGCAGGCTCGAAGGGCAGAATGGCCTACTCCTGTACCTATTTTCTATGTTTCTATCTACCAATCAGCAGGTATTTGAGATGTTTGACGGAACAGGAACATCTGGGAACAACGCATGGTTGCGGCTTCGAGTCCAAACAAACTCTCAGGCCCATCAGTGTCAGTGGACACCTCTGTCCAGCACCGAGGGAGGAATGCAGGCGGACAGACACATCGAAAATAGGTGCAGGAGTAGAGGCCATTCAGCCCTTCGAACCTGCACCGCCATTCAATATGATCATGGCTGATCATCCAACTCGGTATCCGGTACCAGCCTTCTCTACATACCCCCTGATCCCTTTAGCCACAAGAGTCACCTACATCTAACTCCCCCTTAAATATAGCCAATGAGCTGGCCTCAACTACCTTCTGTGGCAGAGAATTCCAGAGATTCATCAGTCTCTGAGTGAAAAATATTTTTCTCATCTCAGTCCTAAAAGTAGGTATGTTGCAAAGCCTACCTGAAGCGTCGCTGAAAATCTGTCCCAGCCCGTTTGCGCGATTTTGGCGCTGTTTAGAGGGGACGGGTTTAAAACGCGATTTTCACTAGGCTGTTCCAATCGAAGATGTTCAGCCTAGTAAATCATTAACGGAAACTCGCTGAAAGACCCCGTCGCAAAAGGTATTATTAGTGTTTATGCCCTTGTATAATAGTTATAATAGTTTAAAAATCACTCTCTAAACCCGCGACCTCACGCAACCACAGCGCCGCATGTAGCTGTATACAGAAGGTATGTAGCTTATTTTTATATTAAAAAGGGCTTCTTAAGAACCCTTTATACAAAGTTTACTATTGCGAGTAGCTCATTTTGAGCTCTTTATATCCCGCAGTATTTTTCTGGGCATTTGGGGCACAAATCTACCGCAATGTGAACGTTCTAAACCAGCGCGTTCACAGGATCCCACTAGAAAGCTGATTTAAATGGACTTTAATTTAGAGCAATTGAGCACTAAATTCCTTCCTTTTGACCTAAAAATTAATGTAAATGAGATTTAAAAATCATGTCTTATTGTGAATTATTTACGAATATTATTTGGACACTTGGGCTATTTAAAAATGTTAATCATTATTAAGAAATGGATAGATGTTTAGATCTAGTAATTGAAGTTTGACATTAGCTACACTTGGGTAACTAACTAATTATATGTTTTAATTTCAGGTCATCCAAGTAAGATTATTTTATATTTGTTTCAATCTACGATAACTGAAAATTTCATTCAGTTCTATTAATTTTTAAGAAGGTTATGGGCTTTTGACAGCACGCGATCACAGCTTTTTTGTTATGTCCTTAGAAAACCAATAGGGAACAAGATGCTAATTTCGAGTATGAAAATGTCCATAACGTTTTTAATACTTGAGATATGAAAGTGAATTGGGTGTCAAATTAAACTTCTTTTTATGCTTTATCTGATGGGATAAATTACAGACTTGATTTTTTAAATCTCAAAATTTTGTAACATTGCTAATAAAAGACTTCCCCCTTATCCTTAAACTGTGATCCCTTGTCCTGGACGTCTCCATCATTGGGAACAATCTTCCTGCATCTAGCCTGTCCAACCCCATAAGAATTTTGTAAGTTTATATAAGATTCTCCCTCAATCTTCTCAATTCTAGCGAGTACAAGCCGAGTCTATCCAATCTTTCTTCATATGAAAGTCCTGACATCCCAGGAATCAGTCTGGTATTCTGGATCAGATAGCACACCATCTGTCTGCTCAGATGGATGAGAAGGATTCCAATGTATACGGTATCAAAAACGTGAAGTTCCTCTCAGTAAAGACGGGATAATATAAACTGTTCTGCCATTCCCGACATCACTCTCTTCCGACCGATTTTCCACCAACTGATGCGCGTATGAAGAGAGTAAACATATGATCCATGAATGGCGCGGCTTTTTGCCGGCACTAACAAAGTTGGATGATGCAACATATCTTTCGTTTTGTGAACTTCATATCTCTCTGCTACACATATATTTCTGATTGTTGTTTTATTAAATATGGTCCATGGTAAAGATTACGATCGCAATTTCCTAATATGATGGAGCAAACTTCTATTAATAAATCACCGCTGATCACTTGCATCTTTTCACCCCAAACAGCAGCATCGCATATATATATTGTTATTGCTCCTCTAGTGTGCCCCTTGCTGTGGACAACGTGTATCCTAGAACCATATAACCATATAACATTTGCAGCACGGAAACAGACCATTTCGGCCCTTCTAGTCCTTCCGAACACTTCCTCTCACCTAGTCCCATCTACCTGCACTCAGACAATGCCCATTCCATATACCTATCTAATTTATTTTTAAATGATCAAATCGAACCTGCCTCCACCACTTCCACTGGAAGCTCATTTCACACATCTATCATTCTCTTGGTAAAGAAGTTCGCCCTCATGTTGCCCTTAATTCTCAAATCATGTACTCTTGTTTAGATCTTCCCTACTCTCAATGTAAAAAGCGTATCCACGTCAACTATGTCTATCCCTCTCATAATTTTAAAGACCTCTATCAAGTCCCCCTTAACATTGTGCGCTCCAAAGAATAAAGAAGTATCTTGTTCAACCTTTCTCTGTAACTTAGGTGCTGATACCCAGGCAACATTCTAGTAAATCTCCTCTAGTACTCTCACTAGTACTTTCACTATTTTGTTGACATCTTTTCTAAAATTTGGCGACCAAAACTGTACACCATTTTCCAGAATTTGCCTCAACAATGCGCTGTTCAATTTTAACATGACGTCCCAACTTCTATGCACAATTCTACCCCTCGGCTTGTACTGGCTAGAATTTAGAAGATTGAGGGGGGATCTTATAGAAACTTATAACATTCTAATGGGCTTGGACAGGCTAGATACAGGAAGATTGTTCCCGATGTTGTGGAAGTTCAGAACAAGGGGTCACAGTTAAAGGATGAAGGGGTAATCTTTTAGGACTGAGATGAGAAAAACATTTTTCACACAGAGAGTGGTGAATCTCATGAATTCTCTGCCACAGAATGTAGTTGAGGCCAGTTCATTGGCTATATTTAAGCGGGTGTTAGATGTGACCCTTGTGGCTAAAGGGATAAGGGGATATGGAGAGAAGGCAGGTACAGGCTACTGAGTTTGATAATCACCCATGATCATATTGAATGGCGGTGCAGGCTCGGAGGGCCGAATGGCCTACACCAGCACCTATTTTCTATGTTTCTATATTTCTAGGATCAGGATATTGGCGATAAGATTGGATGTGATAATGGCATTGAAGGCGGAGCAATATCCGATCAATAAGCAGGAATCCTTGTTATCTAAGTGTTCGAAAGATGTTTAGTGGTCAAGGAAGTGGCGGCGTTCCCTGTCGACCTGTTGCGACTGTAGGTAAATGCAACGGGTCAAGTTGTCTGGGAGGGTGGAGAGACTGGGCGCCATCACCAACATCTGGAGGTACTTGCCGGTGCTGGATGTCAGAGTAATAGGAGCATAGCTATGAAGGCACGCTACCTTTGCTTTCCCTTGCATTAGGGTGAAGGCCGTCTTCTTCAAGTAGGTTATACTCATACTCGAGTGGAGAGTAAAGATGTATTTAATACATTGATCCCATCCCGTACAAGCCTTACCGCAAATCACCAACATCCGTGCAGTTGTCTCGGGACTTCATCCTTGTCCGCAATAGTCTCGGGTTATTCTTAATAACTCTGCGAAGAACGTAAGTAGACATCTTGTACCGCTCAGGATCACTTGGCCTGGACGTTGCAGACATGAACATCACGTGGGAGTCGATGTTCCGTATATTCTGTTATGGAACCAACTATGGCGGTTTCTGATGCACCATCCCCAATACACTTGCTGACGAGGTCTGTGACAACTGAGGCTTATTCATAAAGGTCAGCCGCAAAGTCCTGGCATATGGACATGTCCATCGACTCATAACTGTCTGCTATATATACCTTGCATACCTATAGTAGCAATGTTACAAAATTTTGAGATTTAAAAAATCAAGTCTGCAATTTATCCCACCAGATAAAGCATGAAAAGAAGTTTAATTTGACACCTAATTCACTTTCATATCTCAAGTAATAAAAAACGTTATGGCCATTTTCATACTCGGAAATTAGCATCTTGTTCCCTATTGATTTTCTATGGACATAACAAAAAAGCTGTGATCATGGACAGTCAAAAGGCCATAACCTTCTTAAAAATTAAAAGAACTGAATGAAATTTTCAGTTATCATAGATTGAACCATTCTGAAACAAACATAAAACAATCTTACTTGGATGACCTGAAATTAAAGCATATAATTCGTTAGTTACCCAATTGTAGCTAATTTCAAACTTCAATTACTAGATCTAAACATCTATCCATTTCTTAATAAATGATTAACATTTTTAAATAGCCTAAGTGTCCAAATAATATTCACAAATAATTCACAATAAAACATGATTTTTAAATCTCATTTACATCCATTTATAGGCCAAATGGGAGGAATTTAGTGTTCAATTGCTGTATAAGATGGGCGGTCAGGAGATGTGCCAATACTGCGAGATGTGGGAATTTGTCGACACCATTGATGTAGAAGATCCCTACAGCTGCAGTAAGTGTTTGAGGCTAGAGGAACTCCAGCTCCGCATTGATGAGCTGGAGACCCAACTTCATACGCTGCGGTACATCAGGGAGGGGGAGTATTACCTGGATGTTTTGTGCCAGGGGATGGTCACACCGACCAGTTTAACTAATTCAGTAGGCAGTGAGCAAGGAAAGGAAGGTGTGGCCATAAGCGAGGCAGGTAGGGGGAACCAGGAGGAGATGCGGCAGGAGCCACAGCCCTTGTCCCTGACGAGCATGACCGAGGCTCTTACTCAATGTAAGGACGGGATCAGGGGCTGTGGGAGGGATGAGCAACCTGGCTGCAGCACCGTGGATCAGGAGGCCATTCAAGAGGGGGGAGTTAGAAGAAATGCCGTAGTGATAGGGGATAGTATTATTCGGGGGGTAGATAGGGTTCTCTGCGGCCAGCAGAACATGTCCCGAAGGCTGTGTTGCCTACCCGGTGCTAGGGTTAAGGATATCTCTGCGATGCTGGAGAGAAATTTGCAGTGGGAGGGGGAGGATCCAGTGGTCGTGGTCCATGTGGGGACCAATGACATAGGAAGGACGAGGAAGGAGGATCTGCTGAAGGAGTTTGAGCAGTTAGGGAATAAATTAAAACGCAGAACCTCGAGGGTACTGATCTCCGGATTGCTACCTGAGCCACGGGCCAAATCGGCGAGGATACGTAAAATTAAGAAGCTAAATGCGTGGCTCAAAGACTGGTGTGGGAATAATGGGTTTGGTTTCTTGGGCCACTGGCACCAGTACTGGGACAGGGGGGATCTGTTCTGTAAGGACGGACTTCACCTGAACGGTGCTGGGACTGGGGTCCTGGCAAATCATATAACTAGGGCAGTAGAGAGGTCTTTAAACTAAGTAGCGGGGGGGAGGTATCAAGGGGGGTAATAACGGTAGGGGTAGAGGAAATAGAGCAGGGTATCAGTGGGGAAGCGGAAAGTCAAAATGTGACAGGAGACAGAATGTGTGAAGATAAAGCTTTAGATGTAAAAGGGGCAAAAACGGAAAGGAAGGGTAGTAAAAATCATCTGAAAGTGCTTTATCTAAATGCACGGAGTATTCGTAATAAGATAAATGAATTAACGGTGCAATTAAGTATATATAGTTATGATATCGTGGCCATTACGGAGACATGGCTGCAAGGGGATCAGGACTGGGAGTTAAATATAGAGGGGTACTCGACAATTAGGAAAGATAGACAGGAAAGAAAGGGAGGAGGGGTGGCCCTTTTAATAAGGGAGGGAATAACGGCAATAGAGAGGAAGGATATTGCGTTGAAGGATCAGGATAGTGAAACAGCTTGGGTACAGATAGAGAATAATAAGGGGAAAAAAACACTAGTGGGTGTAATTTATAGACCTCCAAATAACTGTGACGCTGTTAGTCAGAACATAAATCTGCAAATAGTTGACGCATGTAAAAAGGGAACTGCTGTAATCATGGGGGACTTCAATTTTCATATTAATTGGGCAAACCAAACTGGGCAGGGTAGACTAGAGGAAGAGTTTATAGAAAGTATTAGAGACGGGTTCCTAGAACAGTATGTCACAGAACCGACAAGGGGGGAGGCAATCTTGGATCTGGTCCTGTGTAATGAAGCAGGATTAATTAAAAATGTCATAGTTAGGGACTCGTTGGGAACAAGTGACCACAATATGGTCGAATTCCATATTCAAATAGAAGGGGAGCAGGTTGAAACTCAGGCTAGGGTGCTTAGTCTAAATAAGGGGGATTATGAAGGTATGAGGACTGAGCTGATCAAAGTTGACTGGGCTAGCAGACTCAAGAATAAGACGGTACATGAGCAGTGGTGTACGTTTAAGGGTATACTGTATAACCTTCAAGAAAAATTTATTCCTATGAAGAAAAAAAGGGGTAAGGGTAAGAACAGTCAGCCATGGCTCAGTAAAACTATAAAGGATAGTATTCGGCTGAAGGCAAGGGCATATAAGGTAGCCAGAGATAGTGGGAGGGTGGAGGATTGGGAAGCATTTAAAGGTCAGCAAAAAATAACTAAGAGATTAATTAAGACGGGGAAAATAGACTATGAAAGGAATTTAGCGAACAACATAAAAACTAATAGTAAGAGTTTTTATAGCTATATAAAAAGAAAAAGGGTGGCTAAGGTGAACGTTGGTCCATTGGAGGGTGAGACTGGAGAGTTGTTGGTGGGGAACATGGAAATGGCAAAGGCATTAAACGAGTATTTTGTATCAGTCTTCACCATAGAAGACACAAAAAATATTCCAACGCTGGATAAACAGGGGGCGGTAGGAATGGAGGAGCTAAATACTATTAAGATCACCAAGGAGGTGGTATTAGGGAAATTAATGAGACTGAAGGAGGATAAATCCCCTGGGCCTGATGGATTACATCCAAGGGTCTTGAGGGAGATAGCGGTGGGGATTGTGGATGCATTGGTGATAATTTTCCAAAACTCCCTGGAGGCAGGAACGGTCCCAGTGGATTGGAAAATGGCCAATGTAACACCTATATTTAAAAAAGGAAGTAAACAGAAGGCGGGTAACTATAGACCGGTTAGTCTAACATCGGTGGTGGGTAAAATGTTAGAGACAATTATTAAAGAAACACTTACGGGGCACTTGGATAAACATGACTTCATCGGACAGAACCAACATGGTTTTGTGAAGGGGAAGTCCTGTTTAACGAATCTGCTCGAATTCTTTGAGGAAGTAACAACCCGGGTGGATAAAGGGGAACCGGTGGATGTGGTATACTTGGACTTCCAAAAGGCTTTTGACAAGGTGCCACATAAGAGACTATTGCTAAAAATAAAAAATTATGGGATTGGGGGTAATATATTAGCATGGGTAGAGGATTGGCTAACAAATAGGAAGCAGAGAGTGGGGATAAATGGTTCATACTCGGGATGGCAACCGGTAACTAGCGGGGTTCCGCAAGGGTCGGTGCTGGGACCCCAGTTGTTCACAATTTATATAAATGATTTGGAGGAGGGAACCAAGTGTAATATATCAAAATTTGCGGACGATACAAAAATGGGAGGAAAAGTAGGGGATGAGGAGGATAGGAATAGTCTGCAAAAGGATATAGATAAGCTAGGTGAGTGGGCAACAACTTGGCAGATGAAATTTAATACTAATAAATGTGAAGTCATTCACTTTGGGAAAAAAAATGATAGGGCAAGTTATTTTCTAAATGAGGAGGAGCTGCGTTGTAATGCAACGCAAAGGGATCTAGGGGTATTAGTACATGAATCACTGAAAGTTAGTATGCAGGTGCAGCAAGCAATCAGGAAGGCCAATGGAGTTTTGGCCTTTATTGCTAGGGGGATTGAGTATAAAAACACGGAGGTCTTGCTGCAGCTGTACACAGTATTAGTGAGACCACATTTGGAATACTGTGTACAGTTCTGGGGTCCATACTTAAGAAAGGATGTACTAGCCCTGGAGGCAGTGCAGCGAAGGTTTACAAGATTAATTCCTGCAATGGGGGGATTGACATATGAGGAAAGGTTAAGTAGGCTGGAACTCTACTCTTTGGAGTTTAGAAGAATGAGAGGCGCTCTCATTGAAACATATAAGATCGTGAGGGGCCTTGATCGGGTGGATGCACCGAGGATGTTCCCAATGATCGGGGAAACTAGAACTAGGGGACATAGTTGCAGAATAAAGGGGGGCTCTTTTAAAACTGAGATGAGGAAGAACTTCTTCACCCAGAGGGTGGTTAATTTATGGAATTCACTGCCCCAGGGAGCAGTGGAAGCAGAAACTTTAAATATATTTAAGACTAAAATAGATGGTTTTTTAGCTGCCAAGGGGATAAGGGGCTACGGGGAGAGGGCAGGGATATGGACCTAGGTATGGTTAGTATAGTAAGACCTGAGTGATCTCCTGGACAAGTGTCGATCGCCTAGATTGGGGTCGGAGAGGAATTTCCCGGATTTTTTTCCCGAATTGGACCTGGGTTTTTATCCGTTTTTTTGCCTCCCCCAGGAGATCACGAGGTTCTTGGGGTGGAGAGGGGTGATAGCGGTATAAAGGGGAGGGTAGTGTATTGTGTTCTGTGTCTTGTGTCTACTGTTTGTGGGTAAGTGTGTCTGTTTAGTGTTCAGCCATGAGCGAATGGCGGTGCGGGCTCGATGGACCTGGTGGTCTGCTCTCGCACCTACTTTCTATGTTTCTATGTTTCTATAAATTAAAGTCCATTTTAAATCAGCTTTCTAGTGGGTTCCTGTGAACGCGCTGGTTTAGAACGTTCACATTGCGCTGGATTTGTGCCCTCAAATGCCCAGAAAAATACTGCGGGATATAAAGAGCCCAAAATGAACTACTCGCTATAGTAAACTATGTACAAAGCGGACTTAAGAAGCCCCTTTTAATGTAAAAATAAGGTACATACCTTTAATTGTTTGTTTTATAAAACCCTGGGGCTGCGAGAGGTCGCGAGTTGAGAGAGTGATTTTAAAACTATTATAACTATTATACAAGGCCATAAAAACTAATAATACCTTTTGCGACGGGGTCTTTCAGCGATTTTTCGTTAATGATTTACTAGGCTGAACATCTTCGATTGGAACAGCATAGTAAAAATCGCGTTTTAAACCCGCCCCCTCTAAACAGCGCCAAAATCGCGCACACGGGCTGGGGCAGATTCTCATCGACGATTCGGGTAGGTTTTGCAACATACCTACCTAGAGAGTGCTCGTACTCAAGAGCAAACCCGTGTCCCCTCCTCACCTATCCCAACGTCGTCATCCGCACCGGGAAATGCATGACACTTGCAGTGTCCTAGCAATTCGAGGACTCGCATGTCTTTGCAAAACACATGCAGAATACATGTATGTAAGCCATATTGGTAGGTGTGGGAGAGTTGGGCCGAACGCCCTGTTTTCACAATGTATGGCTCTATGATTCTATGAACCCACGACTACATTTGCTGCCATCCACTCCCAATATTGTGATTCACTGAACTCGCAATACTGTCCCGGCTTTGCATGTATCGTTATTCTTCTAGTAACCTCTAGCGAGTCGAAATTGATATTGATTCGAATCTAGTTGTATCACTGCGAGTCGAGCGAAACTTTGAAAGTTTGTTACAGCTTGTTGGATTTAGTTTGAGCTTTGGCAGAGAAGCACCGTTTTACAGAATAAGAGAAGAGAGGCCCCACTTGTTGAACGTGTTACTGTATAGCATTTAAATTCCGGCATTTAAATCAGAATAGAGTGAAATTATGTAAATATATAATCTTAAATTCAGGTATTTCCACTTAGATAAAAACATCATTAGTGGTTATAGATCGTGTGGTGAAATCATGGCTGTGAATATTGTTGATACGATGTTCAGATACCACGAAGTGATGTTAATGTTCTTGTTTGTGTCTTCGTAATCCCAGGGGAAGACGATCTCGCGTAGATATGAAGCCTTTCTCTGCAACGCGCTGTCAGTTGCATTCCAGCATCGAACTCTGAGCTTCTCTCTCACGTCTCTCCAGGATGACTATATTCACCGATTATCCGTTTTTTCTGCTGCCTCCCATAGCCCAGGCAGAAATGATTTATTACCCGATTATAGCAGTGCTTGGAATTCTTGGTAAGTAATTGGATCTATGTTATGAATCGTCAATAAAAGCCTTTTTCCTACTCCATTCATGGCAGATATGTGGCGTTTAGTTGTCCCTGTCCTCCAATCCATTGAAAGACGACTACAGCCGTGTTTGTGAAGGGCTGAACTCAGCAATACCTCGTTTCGGTCAACTGAATAGTACATTTTCAATAGCAAATGCTGCAGTTGGTTGAACTGATTTAATGTATTTCATTAATGTTCTGTTTGAATGAAACTTCCTGCAGTCAATAAAATATTTTGTGTTTACATTATAGTATCCATTCATCGCCTAGACACTGTTCCTATCCGGTGACACCAGGTGACGTCTCGTCATGTATAGGTGTATTAAGCCGCGCTTCCTCATCGCCTATGTGCACACATATATCGTGAGCCGTTCGGTTGCAATTGATACACTCTGGTTTTGATCAAACATGACCCCGGCTGCGGAGCCGTTGGCCATAATGTCTCCACTGCTTCACACCCAGGTGAAGGATATTATTCATCAACATTGCAATGCCTGCCGTGGGTGGATATCCACTCTTAGCAGAAACAAACATAGTCTACTCAACGTTCAATGTCCAATGTTTCATTCTCGACGCATTGTTCTGTCCTTGCGGGTGAGAAGCAGTTGCCGTCTGCAGAATCTGTGACAGAAGCGACATCGCTGCCGCAGGGAATCCATTGCACCGAGCAAACGGCTGAAAGAAGGTCCCGTCACTGTGCGACTCTGGTCAGAATCTCAGGTACGTGTGTGGCGGTTCCGGTATCCTAACAATGTGTGTGTAAACAGCAATAGGGAAAATGAGGCACTTATACAATTTGTCACTGGTGATATGTTACCGAGAGTGATCGATCCAAGAGCGGTGACTGACTGATGAATGGAAATGATAAAGTGAAAATAATCGATTTTATTGATTTACTGCGGGACGTTTCAATCAAATAGAAAATGATGAACATAACTGCAATACCTACATCGATATAATTCGATGCAAATAACTGTATCGTTTACTGTAAGCATGTCATGTTAATGAAACGAAGCGTAAATGAGTTAAAGACGTAGAAAATCACGGCTACATTTTCAGACATCCATTATAAGTTGTCCGATGGTATTTGATTTCACTATCTCCACAAATAAAACGCCGTGGCGTCTCGCTTCATTTTCAGATCACATATTTGTTCTCTAATACAGCCCCTGCCGCGAACAGCATGTTTATCCGACACGATAAAATATTATTCCGTGTACATTCATTGTAATACTAGCATTATTTTCATTCACGCATCTATTGCGATTCCATTCGCCCGTCAACATTGGCGACAGTCCTAACAGGGGAAATGCTTTTCTTTCTCGTCGCCCAACCTCAAGTCGCTGCCTCAAAAAGGCTGTCAGTTTATCAAAGACCCACACCATCCTGGCCACACACTCATCTTCCTGCTACCTTCAGGTAGAAGGTACAGGAGCCTGAAGACTGCAAGAACCAGGTTCAGGATTAGCTACTTCCCCACAGCCATCAGGCTATCAAACCTGGCTCGGATAATATTCTGATTATTAATAACCCATCATCTGTAATTTGCATTTGATCAGTTTATTTATGCATGTGTGTATACATTTATATTATGGTATATGGACACACTGATCTGTTTTGTAGTAAAAGCCTACTATGTTCTGTTGTGCTGAAGCAAGGCAATAATTGCATTGTCCTATCAGGGACACATGGCAATAAACTCACTTGAGCTTGAACCTTTAGACATTTTGTGCGGTGGGCCGCTCGCCCTGTCATGAATGTCTATGCTCAACTCTAATCTTAATGTGAAATCGCGTGTTATATGGGGGAACCCTGTAACCTACACTGCTCATGCACTGTGTCGATGTTTGATTCTTCCCTAACACAGCTAATGTGATATCCATTGTGATCCTGTCCCGGGGAAAGTGCGGTCTCTCCAAATGTGTATCACGCTATCTTGTGGCCATGGCTGCGGCGGATCTGTTGGTTGCTGTCATTGGCGTTTTATTTACTTGTATCAATGATCTATATTTCCCCACAACTTTTCTCTTCATTACTCAAGTGTGCTCCTTTCACCGGGCCCTTAACCACGCAGTCACAGACATCTCCGTGTGGTTAACCCTCTCGTTCACATTTGATCGATATTTGATGATTGGTTGCCACAAGCTGAGATCCAGATTTTGCAACGAGAAAACTGCAGCCAGGGTTATAGCAACTGTGTGTCCGCTGTTCTGCTGCAAAAACATCCCCTGGTACTTTGCATTCGAACCTTATATATCAGTACACAATGTAGACTGGGGCTGTAAGGGAAAACACGAATTCACCATTGAACCCACATGGATATTATTCAGCTGGATTCACCAATGTTTCAGCACTCTGCTCCCAATGTTCCTGATATTACTGCTCAACGCTCTAACTGTCGGGCACATTTTAAGGGCCAGTCAAGTCCGCAGGAATCTGAGAGGCAGCAAAAATGGTGCGAATCAGAATGATGTCGAGCTGGAAAGCAGAAGGAAGTCAATCATCTTGCTCTTTGCAATTTCCGGCAACTTCATTATACTGTGGATGACGTATTTTATAGTATTCCTCTGGACACAGATAACAAAGCGGTTTTATTCTACCGGTTTCAGTGACCCGTTTTTTATCGCGGACCAAACCAGTACCATGCTCCTGCTTTTGAGTTGCTGCACAAACACGTGTATTTACGCGGTAACTCAGTCTAAATTCAGAGAGGAACTGAAGAGCGGGATAACATATCTGCCGAGAATTATGTCTAAATGTGTTAAGGGAGGAATCTAATGTAGAAATTATAATAAATAAATCACAGCAGCATTGTCTCTCCCATTCCATCGATGCCAGCAATATTCTCGTGTATATCTAACCTATCTCAGTGCAACATCCAAATATCCTGAAATTTCTACATTTTGCTTTAGTGAACAAGTCGGCAGATTTAGACTGGGTTGGATACTGAGCGAGCTGATGGTCACGGGCTAAATCGTAATCATGCATGCACACAACTTAATTTAATACCCTGTTGGTCGGGACGTTTGTTTAAGAAACCAAAATATCTCTCCTCTCAACTTGTACATAATAAGGTGTGTTCCGTCTTCAAATCTCCACAGAAGAACCTCTGCACAGAAAGACGGGTAATTATCAGGCTTCACTTGGCGTTCAGCTTCTTGCTAACGCATTCCTCGTAGGAGCGCCCGTTGTTCAGCCACGCTGGTCATAGCCACAAACTAGACATTACTGTGAAGCTGGGAGCAATTACTTCAATGTTGAATGCCGCATGCGAGTAACAACAAGCCCTGTCCCACGGTATGAGTTCATTCCTAAAATTCTCCCGAGGTTGCCCTGCTTCGAACTCGGAGATTTACGGTAATGGCCACTCGTCGTTACTCGGAGCTCTCGTGGACATTTTTCATCACGTTGAAAAATCTTCACGAGTCTTCCCGTGCTTATCTTCCGTTGGAGAGTCTTCCCGAGTACCTGCCGTTAGCGCTCAGAATCGTCCCCGAGCACCGACGCACCCGCTACGTTCATTCTCCGTGCTTACCACGAGTTTGATTTTATTTTTAAACGCAGGAGAGCTCTTGGAATGAACTCGCACCGTGGGACAGGGGTAGGCTGCAGGAGTGCAGTCCAGGGATTTAGGTCAGGAATAATATCTCAGCCTGGATCCGCTTCGACTGTCAAAGGTCATGTCCACACATCCGACATCAACTCGCTGTTATATTCCCGCTTTTAAACCAACCGACCCAGATTCTCCCGTTTATCTGTACAGTGGGGGGAAAGCTAATGGACAATTCACTAATCGGCAGGTTCACAGGTCACCCGTGGAGCCAATTTGTGATTATTAGCCTCACTCTAAAAATAGAGGAAACCGAAAGGTCTGGGTAGGATTGGGAAGGAAAATTAAAGCATGCAGCAAGCTGGAGACCAGGTTGGTTCACGCGGGCTGAGCGAAGTTGTTCCGCCAATCGATCGCCCAGTCTGCGTTTGGTCTCGCCAATGTATAAGCGTCCACATGTTTAACAACAGATACATTAGATGAGGTTGGAGAAGGTACAAGTGAACATCTGTCTAACCTAAAAGGACTGTGGGGATACCTGGACAGAGTCGAAGGAGGAGTTATAGCGACAGGTGTTGCACCGTCTGCGGTTACAGGGGAAGGTACCTGGGTGTGGGGGGGGGGGGGGGGGGGGGGGGGGGGGGGGGTGGGGTGGATGAGTTACCCAGGGAGTTGCGGAGTGAAATGTCCCAGCATGTAGTCACCTAATCTGAGGAAATACATTCTTGCCATAGAGGGAGTACAGAGAAGGTTCACCAGACTGATACCTGGGATGTCAGGACGTTCATATGAAGAAAGAATGGATAGACTCGGCTTGTACTCGGTAGAAGTTAGAAGATTCTGGAGGGGGGGGGGGGGGGTTCTTATAGAAACTTACAAAATTCTTGAGGGGTTGGACAGGCTAGATGTAGGAAGATTGTTCCAGATGTTGGGGAAGTCTAGAACAAGCGGTCACAGTTTAAGGATAAGGGGGAATTCTTTTAGGACAGAGATGAGAAAAATATTTTTCACACAGAGAGTGATGAATCTCTGGAATTCTCTTCCACAGAAGGTAGTTGAGGCCACAGTTCATTGGCTATATTTAAGAGGGAGTTAGATGTGGCCCTTGCGGCTAAGGGGATCAGGGGGTATGGAGAGAAGGCAGGTACGGGATACTGAGTTGGATTATCAGCCATGATCATATTGAATGGCGAATGGTGCTGGCTCGAAGGGCCGAATGGCCTCTACTCCTGCTCCTATTGACTATGTTTCTATGATGACCTCACAATGGGTTACACAGGTGGTGCAGACGCCGCTGGTGGAAGAAAGGACGAGCCTGGAGATGATGTCAGACCCTTGACTGGAGACTGCGGCGGCCGAACTTGCGGTCCTCGGGCCGACGTCCGCTCGCACGCCCGCGGCATCGCTCAGGTCCGCCGCCCGGTGCCTGGTGGATCTGCCTCTGCCACCTTTTCCTTCCCCTCTATCCCCTCCCCCTCCCTACCTACCCCTTCCCCTCCCTATCTACACCTCCCCCTCCCTATCTACCCCTCACACCCTGTTCCCCCTCCCTCTCTGCCCCATCCCTCTCTGCCCTCTCCTTCTCTGCCCCCTCCCTCTCTTCCCCCTCCCTAACCCCCCACTCCCTCTCTGCCTCCGCCCTCTCTGCTCCCTCCCTCTCTTGCCCCATCCTCTCTGGCCCCTCCCTCTCTGCCCCCTCCCTCTCTGCCCCCCTCCCTCTCTGCCCCTTCCTCTCTGCCCCCTCCCTCTCTGCCATCTCCCCCTCTGCTCCCCCTCCCTCTCTGTCCCCCTCCCTCTCTGCCCCCTTCCTCTCTGCCTCCTCCCACTCTGAACTCCTTCTCTGTCCTCTCCCTCTCTGCTCCCTCCCTCTCTGAAACTCCCCGCTCTGCCCCATCCCTCTCTCCCCCCTCCGTCTCTTCCCCCTCCCGCTCTTTCCTCTCCCTCTCTGCCCCCTCCCTCTCTTCCCCCTCCCTCTCTTCCCCATCCCTCTCTGCCCCCTCCCTCTCTTCCCCTCCCTCTCGTCCCCTCCCTCTGTTTCCCCCTCCCTCTCTGTTTACTCCCTCTCTGTGCCCCCCTCCACCTCCTCCCCCTCCCTCTCTGCCCCCTCCCTCTCTGAGCCCCCTCCCTCACTGCCCCCTCATTCTCTGCCCCCCACCCTCTCTGTCGCCCCTCCCTCTCTGTCTCCTCCCTCTCTTCCCTCTCCCTCTCTGCCCCTCCCTCTCTGCCCCCTCCCTCTCTACCCCCTTCCCTCTCTGCCCGCACTCCCTCTCTGTCCCCTCCCTCTCTGTCGCCCCTCCCTCTCTCTCTCCCCTCCCACTCTTCCCCCTCCCTCTCTGTCCCGTCCCTCTCAGCTCCCCTCCATCTCTCTCCCCCTCCCTCTCTGCACCCTCTCTCTCTGCTCCCTCCCTCTCTGTCCCCCCTCCATCTGATCCTCCCGCTCTGCCTTCTCCCTCTCTACCCCCTCCCTCTCTGCTCTCCTTCTCCGCCCCCTCCTTCTCTGGCCCCCCTCCCTCTCTGCCCCTCACTCTCTGCCCTCCCACTCTGCCCCGTCCTCTCAGCTCCCCTCCATCTCTCTCCCCTCCCTCTCTGTCACCCTCTCTCTCTGTGCCCCCTCTCTGTCTCCTCCCTCT